>BGNK01007314.1:491-13116 GCA_003297005.1 Symbiodinium sp. clade A Y106
AGTGTCTTTGGCCGTTCTTTTCGGTGTCGTTTGTTAGTCTTACTTGAAGCTCCGCACTGCGCCCAGCCATTGAAAACTGCGTGTCCTCCGCTATGAGACAGGGTGAACACCTTCAACAGTTTGGGTTTGAGGTTTGGGGTTTAGGGTTTGGGGTTTAAGGCTTAGGGTTTGGGGTTTGGGGTTTAGGGTGTAGGGTTTGGGGTTTAGGGTTTGGGGTTTAGGGTTTAGCGCTTGGGGTTTAGAGTTTGGGGTTTGCGTTTACAGGGTTTATAGGAGCTTTGGACGACTGGACCGGGGGCCTTAATATTTGGAACAGGGTACCATACTGCTACCTTAAGGGCTCCCTCTGAAAAATGTCTACAGGGGTTACTGTGCGGTTTTGGTATTGGGGCCTCAACGTTTAGAAACGGGTTTGGCGGCTTAGAGTAGAATGTAAATCAATACTCAAGCCCCGATGTTTCACCCAACACAATCCTGAATACAATCTAGAGCTTCAACCCCTGAACCCTCTTCAACCTGAGCCCCAAGCACACTTGCTGAACCTAAACCCTCGACCCCAAACAACAACCCTGAACCCCGAACCCGAGGCCCATGAACGGGCCCCAAACCCTGAATCCCTGATACAGGTCCTCACGGATTGGAATATGGTTTTGGGGAGGAGTAACATAGCAAACAGTATGGCCATGTTTGAGACTACAGAAGGCCACACCTTCCTAAATAGTCAAGCCCCTTGTCTTTGAAGCCTCGCCCCGGCCTCTCCGAAATGCTCCCAGAGCTGCCCACCGCAGCACTAAAGCTGCAACTCCTGACTTTGACTCTCCGGGCTTAGCTCTGCGGCAGAGATTAAGCAGTGCGGTTTAGGCCTTGATGCTAGTAAGAAACATCTTTTCCTTACCCGTACTCGTATGCTGATCGAGAGGGAACTGGATTGCAAGCCCATGATTTGGTCAGATTTGCACGGGCTTCGGGCTTAACTCGGATGTGCGATCGCATGGACTCTCATGTTGATCCGAATAGATACATGATACACGTCAACAAAATGTACTGGAAGATGTCAACAGGATGTGCCGACATCAGCGAGATGGAAACTCTGCTAACATAATGACACTCAATTTGAAAACAGTTGCTCTGGTGATACGGTGCTGGCGAAAGTCGCGCAGTCAGATACACTATGTGTGCCCCACAGGATTGGAGATACTCCTAGCCGCCCTCAACCCTGAACCAACAATTCATGCTTATGTCTCAACGTCCTGAGACCAAAGATCGTGGACAAAGTGAAACCAGCGGAAAGGAGCCAGCGATGCCAAAGCCATGGGCCTGCAGAGACAGCCGGCAATGCTTCGGCGAAAGATAGGGGCCTTCACAATAAGAATAGGGTATGGGGTAAATACAATCATCGCAAGGAGCCCTCTATAATATAGTGGTAGCTTTACATCGTAATTTCACAGAGAGGCACCGTCAGAAGTTGAAGCAGCACTTCGCAGATACTTAAAAAACTGAAGCGCGCAGTAAACCCTTACCCTAAAGCCTAATCTAATCCCTAAACCCTGAATCCTGAAACCCTGAAACCCTAAACCCTCACTGGGACCGTCAACCCCGACATAAGAAATGCGCGATCTGCCTCAACACCCAAGGCCCTAAACCCTGAAACCCCAAACCCTGAGCCCTAAATAAGAAATGCGTGTGATCGACCCACTATAGGGGCCTTAGAATACGGTCTTGGGGCCCGTTATACTGTAACAATAATAAGGAACCCCAAAATAGTATTAATACTTATTTAAGCCCCTATAGCTCAAATGCAGGGCCGGGGCTTCTTGAGCCGGGCCTCTTCTTCCCATCAGCCTCGTAGCCTCGTCTGCGAGCGAGTTCTTCCACTGCTTTCTAAAACCAAAGAAAACCATAGATTATTACTATGCTGTGGGTTTGCTCTACTATACTACACAAAACCGTACTATACAATACTATACTATGCTATACTATACTATATATTATATACAACAAGGATCTACTATGGATTGTATGCCTCGGTTTGGGGTGTTCTTCGGGCTTTCCTGGCTCAGGGTTTAGGTTTTGGGGTGGCAAGTCTTGGCTTACTTTCGGGCCGTCGGAGCTTAGTGTGGTCTAGGGTGGTTCAGGGTTGGGGTTCATGGGTTCTCTTGAGGCAAAGGCACAAGTACATTCTTCAATAGTCTTCGGCCGCCTTGTATTGTGAAATCGTCAAAGCCCTAGTCCCCGCAACCATGGAAGGACCCTAAACCACAAAATTCAAGTCCCCAAATCCCTTGCCCTCCTGCCAGAGCCCTACCTCAAAACCTTAAGGTCCTTAAAACCTGAAACCCTAAACCCTAAACCCTGAACCCCAAACCCAAAGCCTTAAGCCACAAAACCCTGAACCCAAAACCCCAAGCCCCAAACAAGGAGGTTTTTTTTTTTTGAACCCTCGTGTCTTTTCGACCTGCAGGCCTTACGACTACCGGTACGGTTGAGGGAGTAGGACACTGACACTATGCCGATGGGGATTCACCACCACTACCACTCCATGCACCCCCGTACTCAGGCTACTCAGATTCTAACCCTGCCAGTGTCCCCTACCGCCTTCCATCAGCACATGTACTAAGCAGGCCACTCCGAGTGCTCAAAACACAACATAAACCAATATAAGACATGATCCCGTGGCCCTGCCCAAGTGCACTGACTGCCACGGAGACAACTCGACGCGGCACACAGGCAGCATTGAAACAAAACGAGGGTGCCTTCAGACAGCAACAGCAATTGGCAGTACTCACACCTTAACACTTATTAACGCAAACGGATGCCAACAACTTCAGATCCCGCGGCCCTGCCAAAAGCCCCAGGGTTGTCACGGAGAGCACTCAACGTGGTCTCCCGGCTCAAGTCTAAAGGTCACTGGTAACTTGGCACATGGATCAGGCTAGGCTGAGATAGCAACTCGACAACTCCAACCAGGCTCTAGTCATACGCAGCCTGGGCCCGCTACCCTCTGCAACCCTGGCTACCCCAGTTCGCAAGTGGTCCTGTTGACCTGCGGCCTCGGTGCCATTACTACAGGGTGCCTGCTGACATCTACGTGCCTCGGGTGGGTCCCAGCCGTTTTGAAGGAAGGGCTAAAGCCATGTTACACTTGATCAAGGGCTGGGCCACCTCGGGCTCGTAGAGGCAGGGTCAGTCCGTATCAGCAGCCGTTTGCGACAACCAGCTACTTGGATCCCGTCTCCGACTAGCCTTTGGCCTCAAGATCCTACGGCGTAGCATGGCCTCACCAGTCCTTCTTCTGCTTTGGAGCTCGACTTCCTCCGGCAGCAGCGTCTCACTCTCGTCCGGCACGCGGTTGGCGGGGATCTCCTCCGGGGGCGCGGCCTGGTCGGGTTGTTTGCCTTCCATGTACCAGGCCTGGAAAATGCGGTAGACATCGCCACCCCATTTATCGATCAAGTCCGCAGTTCTGAGGTCGCCAGTGCTCCATCTCCCGTAATCCGCTTTGCACGCCGGGGTGTCCAGGAGTGCGTCCGCTGGGCGTCCGTCCTGCCATGCTTCCCTGTTGGCGGTGTCGACATCTGGCAGTGTGTCTAGATCCAGGCCTGCGACCTCTGCTGCTGACACGATGAACATGGCCCGGTCCGGCCCAACCGCATCTTGAAGTTGCCGGAAGTCCACTCTTCCCTCCTTCCACGCTTCGTAGTGAGGCCGGATCTCCGCATTGTTGGTGGACCAGCCTCCTCGTTCCTCTGCGGGCGCACTGGGGTGAGTTTGTGGTGTGCCACGCATTAGTCGTTCTTCTTCTTCCCGAAGGGCTTGCATGCCGTCTCGAAGGTTGACCTTGTTGCCGTCGCGGTAGAGCTCGTCGCCGTGGTCCACCATCACAGCCTGGATGTTCAAGGTTACTGTTTCTCCAGGCTTCACTTCGACTTCCGAGTACCGGGATGAGCTGGATGTTCTCACATCAAGCATGAGCCGGAGCCGCTTGGACGGCGGACGGCTACTCCACCCTTGGTGGGCTTGCAGTGTGGCTTCATCCCGGCAGCGTGCCTCCCTGGCCTTGTTCTGTTCTTCTTGTTGTCGTTGTGCTTCGTGCCACTCGAACAGTTCGGCGTCGTGGAGGTTCTGGAGCTCCTCCAGTCGGGCTTGCTGTGTCTCTGGATCCTCTTCTTCACCCAGCAGCAGCGTTGGCCGATCACTGGAGGACGATGACACCTCCGTGGTCCTCTGGTGTCCGGGTCCTTGGCCCTCTTGTAGAAGGCGGGTCATCCACTTTGTGACCCATTCCTCTTGGGCAGATAGTTTCTCACCACACCATATCGAGCCTCTCTTCCCTGTATGGCCCACTAACACAGCTGGAACTCTGTCCCAGTCTCTGTCGCTGTGGCGTTCTGGATGGACAACCGCCGGTCCTGGGCCTCTTGCCGTTCACGGTCGAGGGCCTCCGGGGTGCAGGAGATGTCGGGGAGCTCCGCCTGGGCGCGGGACCTCTCGCATGCTCGGTTTCTGACCGCCTCCGGACAGAGGTCTCTCAGCCAGCGGGTCCTCATGATGGCGGCCACATCCCGAGCAAAGTCCCGCACATATTCCTGTGGGTGCGGTCCCCATCTGGTTCTCATGCCCGCCTGACTGTGCTGGAGCCATCTGCGCCTGAGCCCGGAAATCCAGGGGCCCGCCACCGCTTCGAAACGGTGGTCCTTCTTTTTCATGATCTCGGCTTCCACTGCGTTTGCTACTTGTGACATGCAGATTCCTGATCTTTGGAGCTCGTATCCATCGTCCAGGATTGTTTCAAACTGCAGAGAACCAGAACAGCACTGCATCCTAAAGGCCCGGAGCAGTGCGCACTAGGCGGTCGGCAGACAGCCGATTACCTCTTCAGTGTATTCAAGACGTTCGCAGTGGAAACAGAGTGGAGATTTGGCCTGAAGTGGCTGAAGATTGATATCAACAAAGCATACGACTCGATCCACCGAGGCAAAATCCTTGAGTACCTCGAGAGAGAACTGCCTGATAACATGTTCAGGGAGTTTGAGGCCTGGAGAAGACTGCTGAGCCCCGGCAAAGCGCATGTAAGAACGCCGTGGGGAAGCCAAGTGATCGAGCAGACAAGGGGTATCAGACAAGGCAGCGTAGAGAGCCCCTTCATCTTCGCCATAGCAATGGAATGTGCCCTCAAGCGCAGAGTTCCCCGCAATGGCCCCGAGCCCTCACCTGTGCCCCAGACATGCAGCTCTCCTCCCTGTTGTTCATGGACGATAGTATCCTGTGGGACAACCAGAAGACGCAGCTGGGCCTCAAGTTCCGCCTATTCAGGCGGGCGCTCGGAGAGTGGGGCCTCACAGTCAACCCCAAGAAAACAGTCTACTATAGTAGCCCACACTCCACAGAGGATGCGTCCATTGACTTGGACGGTTTAGTGGTCCCATCGAGCAGTGCCTTTGAGGTGATGGGAGTCCAGCTAGCAGTACCCCTAAAGCCATCTACACTGATGGACACGGGAATGGCGAAGGCCAGGAAGAAGTACTTCGCCTCGCGTAATGTACTGGAGTGTAGAGGACCGCTCGGGAAGAGAATGCAAGTTTTCCAGTCCATAGTCGGAGGAGCAGCCCTCTGGCACGTCCATGGCATGCTTTTCGGACTCGTTTATCTCCAAGATGAGGCGCTTGGTTTTGCCTGCATGACCGGCTCGCACCCTCTCCATTCTTGTTTTGCTAATGGCCGCCCACAGGTGCTTGCCGGGATTCATGCTCTTGCCCGCTACCGAGGCTCCACGGATCTCTTTCTCGAGTCGTATCATCTTCCTTTTGAGTTCCTGATCGCTGACCCCATTCTCCCACCGCACGATGCCCATGGCATGTCCTCTTCGGGGCCCTGTGGTGAAGATGTCGCTGAACTGGTCTACCACTCCAATGCGCGAGAGAAGATCGCGGAGCTCGGGCAGCAGGTCATCTCTGTGGGTGTCCGGGTCCCAGCCGCCCATGATCAGGAGGTTCTTTTGGTGCTCCCCCGAGGCTGACCCCGGGTACGCTGTGCTTCCCTCCGCTCTTGCCGCCTCTAGCGCAAGCACTCTCGCCTCCAGTTTTTCTCCCTGATCTCGAAGTTGCGAGATGTAGTCCCCGTGCTTGGTCACCTCCTCCTTGATCCCGCGGAGCTCCGCCGTGGTCGCCTGCTTGAGTTCTTTGATGGCACTCCGGATTTCACTAGCCTGACTCTTCGCCAGTGAGGCGCTCTGCTGCTCAAGAAGCCGTTGAAGATCTGCAAGGGTCACCCCCCCGCCCCCCGGCGCTGGCGGCGGGCCTCTCTTCTCCACCTTAGCAACTTTGGGGCTCCCGGGACCTTCATCTTCCGAGTCAGCAATCGGCACCGCCGCCATCACGAGCTTGAGCCAAAAGCTTGAGCCAAAATGGCTACGGTCCTTGTTTAGGGTTTAGGGTTTGCCGTTGAATGGCATAAGCGGGTTTTCTAGCGACAATGCGATTTCGAGTGCGTCGTAATTTGGCGATTCGCCGCTGGAGCCCGATTGTGGCGGGCTCATTCTTTTTTCTTTCCCATCTAAGGCGGCCAAAGCGGGCAGAGGGCAGAGGGCAGCAGGGCAGGGGCAGGGCGGGGCAGGGCAGGGCAGGGCAGGGCAGAGAGGATGGCAGGGGGCCCCCTGAGGGGGGCGCCAAAATGGGCGACCACCTCCATGGTGAAGGGTTTGGGGTTTCGGGTCTTTACTTTATTAGGGACCAGTACTGAGGAGAACCTGCTCCGGTACCGGGCCTATCGTGGGTGCTACAGTCTCCATGGCTGTGGAGAGGCGGGCGAGCGTCTTGGGTCGCTCTGCGCCATCGAGGTCCACCCACGGAGGTGGGCGGCCTAGGCCTTGAGTTTAGGGTTTAGGGTTTAGGGTTTAATCTGAGCGGAGGCTCAGACAGCTCCTTCTCCCGGATGCCGCCGCGGCGACGCATATGGCTTTGGTCCGTGGCAGTTGGAGCTTCAGGGTTTTAGGGCTTAGGGTTTAGGATTTAGTTGTCTGGGGCTTTAAGGTTTTAGGGTTTGGGGTTTCAGGGTGTAGGGAGTCTGGGCTTTAGGGTTTAAGGCTTCAGGGTGTTTAGGGCTTCAGGCTTCCATGGCTTCTAGGATTTAGAGTTGGCTTCGCGCTTTCCACATGGGCGTATGCGATTTTGTGATGTTTAGGGTTTGGGGTAGACGATGAGATGTGAGGATATGACTGCTTCTCTAAATTAGGGTCCCCTTTCTAGGTCCCCAATATTGTAAGGCACCCCCTTAAAAAAAGGACCCTCATTTACAGAACTACCCAGGCGCCAGGTTCGGACCGAATCCGTGGACCTTAAGACCTGAGGAAGACCAGGGCTTCGAATCAATTCCGACTAAGATCCGAGTGAGCAGGTAGGAAACTGATTAAAAAACCTGGGCCTATAACCCCAAAATAGTAGGATTCATATAAGGAACCCTAATAAGGGCCCAGTTGCTGGCAAAACTGCGGAGATCCGTGCTATTAATGATTCTTCTGATGATTTTCTTTATATGGTTTTGGTTTTTCGTGACAGGAGCAAGTTTTAAGTTCTTGGCATGTGCAACTTATGTCTGCTACTCTGAGAAGCGATGAATCTCAATAAAGTCCAGGTCCAAGTCTATGTTGTGTCTATGTGGACTGAGTCTGATCCGGAGATTGGAAGCCCGATCCACAGAAACTTTTGCGCACGTTTCACGGTCTTCAGACAGGCTGGTGACTCGGGAATGACACACAGGACCGCTTCTGGCCCGCCAGACATCCGGAAAACTGACACCTACTGCATGGGTAACTAAGCATTCTCTGGATCCCTTGCAGGTGTCATGAAAGCACTCACCGAACGAGCTGCGCTTATGACGGCTCTGCGTGCTCACGCCCGAGGCGCTGCCGTGCCTCAGATCCCGAAGAAAACTTTGCAAAGCTAGTGAAACGCGTGACTCGAACAAGTATTATGCAGTCTTTCTGTCCCGAAACCTTGCATTCCCACTTCAACAAGCCATCACGTGATTGATCTGCGGCGACTCCTAAAACAGCCTTCACCTCTGACCTCCAAGTTCCGCTTTCTGCGCAAACAGTGCCGTCTGAAGAACATGCAATAAGGGGGGGGGCCTGACTAAGTAAACTGTAAACTGATGAACGAAGCCCATGGAATACTACTACAAATTGTTCTGTACCCTACGTTGATGGCAGTAATTAGGCGCCAGGCTGCGCTCGCTTCCTTTCCGTCCTTCGGCGCTGTGTCCAGGGCCTAGGGGCTTAGGGGCTTGGCGGGGAGCAGCTAAATCTCGCTTACAGTGGGACTATGGTAGAGCACCAAGGGTGATGGCCCCAACAGATACCTGAGCTTGTCATCATGTGGCGGCAAACCCCTGGGCCCCGCAATCCCCCATGTACCCAAGAAAAGGCGAAACAAGAATCCGGAACTTAACACCTAGTAGCCCTTTCAAGGAACCCTTTATGGGAACCCTCCCTAAACCCTGAACCCCAAACCCCTAAACAAAGCCCTTTCAAGGAACCCTTTATGGGAACCCTGAAAGGAACCCCTGCAGGGCTCCTTTGCAGAACCCTTAAGAGCTCCTCATCGAGGCCATCCATGCGAGGTCTCTGGCTCGGTGGCCCCTGAAAGTCCTGACCCGGGCTTTAGCGGGCTTTAGAGTAGGGGCTTTGGGGTTTAGGCTTTAGGGCTTTAGGGTTTAGGGTTTTAGGGCTTAGGGGCTGCAAGTGAAATCACTTGTCAGTGTAAATCCCTGCTCGTCGCAATGGCTAAAGAGTTGGAACAGAGAGCGTTAATCACTTGTCATGCCTTCGTTGCACTCACATGTGAGTGGACTCTGCAGCGTGTAATGCTCAGGCGAAAACAGCAGAGATCCGTTGCAGTGCTTGAGCCCTGCCTACTCCCTCTGAACTCGTGCTGCTGCGCAGTACCAATCCACTTGAGCAGATTGTGACTTTCAGGGGCTTTGGGGCTTTCAAGCTTCGGGGCTGTGGGGCTTCGGGGCCGAGGCACCGCCCTGACATGAAGTTCCGAACTGGACAGGGAAGGAACTTGAAGGAACCATATGGGACTTCCCGAAAACAAGGGGTACCTTGATATGGGATCCTTATAGTAAGGATCCTATCATTCAGGATACTATATTAGGGTCCCCTATTTTCGGAAACCCCCATATGAATGGTTGTCAAAATTGAGGTCCCTTTTGGGGCCCTTAGTATAATACGGCACCTAATGGATATGGTACCCAAAAAAAGGGCTAATTTTGGCAACGACCCATATGGATCTTATTGGGACAGATATTTCTAACAACCACCACATGACGTCGATACCGTAGGTAGAAGCTTTTGTCCACTTTAAGAGGACCTCTGATGCGTACTACCGATTCATGAGATCCTACAAAACCTGCTAAAGATCTTCAAGCCCCAAAACCGAACCCCTGTGAAGTCCATCATGTGCAGGTAGAGGTGGACGGGGTCGTGCTTCTTGCGCTCGAATGGGGAGCTAACGGCCAGGCTCCTGCCGGTGAGGCATTAATATTATATACTACAATACAATATGAAATAGGTAGTTGTTTAACCTCCTGTAAAAAAGAAAAATTTCATAAACAAACAAACCCCGGCATTGGCCACTCGAAGGGATACACAGAGCGACTAGCGTCGAAATCCCCGGTTTGATTCACCCAACCAACGGAAGGAAATGAAACGCTGTTCAGACTAACCAGAACCCCTGCAATAAACTGTTTGGGAAATGAACAAGAACTCCTGTTTCCGCAGATTCTCCTCCTTACCCATATGCCCTAGGCACTTTCGAGACGTGTTGCTTCAGTTTGTCAGCTTTTATTGTCTTGTTCGAGAATCTTGCTCCCCTCTCCAGCTCTCTCGTCTCCAGCGATGGCCCTTCCACATCGCATCCTAATCAAACTAAAAAAGCTCTCATCGAGCGCCTGTTTCTTAGATTTGCTAGTCCCTTAGGCTGGTTTGCTCGTCTTTCCCAAAGTCTCCTCGTTGTCAAAGTCTCTTCAGTGTCGTTCCCGCGGTTTGCTCCTGATTCCAAAACTCGCACATCCTCTTCGACTGGTGTTCGACAGATCTCCTCCTCGTCAAGTTTACGATGTACGCTTCCGGTGGTGACTCGTGCTTCTGACATTATCGAATCCCTTTAGACAGGTTTGCTCCTTTTCCTCAAAAGTCCCTTTTTTATCTTTGTCTGTCCTGCGCTCCTCTTCCTCCATTTTTTCTTTGTGTCACAGTCTCAAATTTCTTTCGCGAGCTCCTGTTTCTTAATTCGTCGAACCGCTTTTGACTGGCTTGTTTCTGCTTCTCACACTTTCCTCTTTGCCGAAATCTCTAGGAACTCCGGTATCTTTCGACCGGTGTGCCGCCCTCAACACTAAACCATAAACTTGACACACCTGACAAAAGACGCCCCAAATTTCAAAGCCCCAAACACGAAATCATGAGCCTGGAGAGGAGGTGCTTCCTCGACTCGCCCGGAAGCCGCAGCATCAAGCCCGGGAACACCTCGGTGGCCCGTCTCACATACAGTTTATAGGGTACAGAGTTGTTGTTTAGGGTCCGGGTTCGACCCCTTCTGCACATAGGCATATCTAGAAGTGCAAGCAGAAATAAGTATGTATGTATGGATGACCCAGGTACCCGTGGATAAGACTTGTTGCAGATGAACAAGCTGTACCCAGAACTGTACTGGCTTATGCAGAGACAGCAGGTAGATGGACATTGGCTTGCTATGGGTGCAGGAAAGCCGAAAGAAACAGATGTAGAAATTTGTGCGAACAAAGGAAAACTCGGCCGCAAGCTTGCCAGCAGCCTCGAAAATTGCCCTGCCTATGGCCGAGCCCGAGCAACCCAGAAGCCCGGCCCCGTGCCGCGTGCCTGCTTCTCTGCCTGAGGCAGCGGGTGACAATGACAGGCTTTCAAATTTCAGCTTTCAGGAAGGGCCCGGGCCTCTTCGCCGTGGGCTTGGGCCTTCCGGACGCCTCGCGCGCAGCCGCGCAGGGCCGTTTCAAGGCCAGCCCAGTCCAGCGGCCGGGCGAAGCGCTTCAGGGTGGGCATGCCCATCCGCACCTCCAGAAATGGAAATAGCGAGCGTAGCGCCACGACTACATGACTACTGCAGACTGCGCCTGGGAGTCGTCGGTCCTGCGAACCTCAGACTTCACATGCACAAGCAGAACCAAGCCTAGCCGAAGAGCCCAAGAACCGAGAAGACGAGCGACGAAGCGCAGGTGGGCCTCTTCGATGTCCATGAGCTCCGTGCTCGTGTTCAGCACCAGCGTCATCTCCTCCAGCTCGTCGTAGCATTCCACGCGGGTATCCTCGGACGTGCTATGCACACCCTGCAAGCAAACCTTGCAACCCAGCCCCTGCAGTAAAACAGCTCACGAAAGACAAGTCATCAAAGCTCCATGGAGCCAGCCTGGCCGCTGTACTTGCTGCAGATGCTGGTGCGCTGGCAGCCGGACGCCTGCTTTCCCAAACCTTACTGATGCACTCGTGGACACAAAAAGCGGTAACTGTCCCGAGCTGTTGATGTTCTCCTCCAAACCAGAGTGATATAGGGTATGGTTTATACTACTAGTATCCCCATAATAAAACCCAATATACACTCACCTCACCAAAACGGCAATATAAACCCTACTTCATATAAGTTCTTGGAGATTCAAGGGCGTAGGTCCTTGGGCTGCCCATGCTAAGGGCACCTGCACCCCAGACCTCCAACCCGAAGACCTCTGACCTTAAACTCCAGAGCCACGGTTTAGAGTTGAGGATTTCGGGCTCACCGCCCAAACCCCAAACCCAAAACATCCCCGCCAACAAGAACCAAAAGCTCAAGCTCTGCTGCAATATTTATTTCTATAATCAAGAGGGAAGGAAGGTACTTAAACCCGGCCAACCCTCTAAAGAACCAGGGCATCTACCCTGAAACGCTCTCTTTTTCTTGAGCCAAAGTGGCGTCCGAGGTCGTAACTCCTATGTGAAACTGGGGCCTCTGAACACTGTCTCTGTTGAACCCTCTGTTGGGCCTCTGGGGTTGTATTCTTTCAACTCCCCCCTCGCCAGAGTCAGCTACAGAAGCGACTGCGGACTACTTGGAACTGTACAGATCTATACAACGAGGCGCTTAAAGCAGCCTCCTGTGCACACGGGCTCCTACGGCAGCCCCCCTAGCGGGAAGAGCGCTATAAGCTGCTCTCTCCGGCAAGCTGGTGCAAAAGTCGACGCTTCTACTTGGGACTAGACCCTGAGGGGGAAGAGGTGGTAGGACCGCTACCGGCCTTAGTCTTGAGCTGCCGTGTGTCGACCAATACCTCCGGGAGGTTCTGACGCATGCCTAGTAACTTCAGCGCGTTATCCCACTGTTGTGGCGGAAGCGCCTTTGTGAAGATGTCGGCAGCTTGCAGATTGGTATCGACATACTCAATTTCAACATCATCCTCTTCCAGCACCTCGGCAATGGAACCCAAGTTAACTTTATGGGTGCGAGCGATGTGCCTAAGCTTTGGCGAATAGCCCTTCTTAGCGACTAAGATCGTAGCCTGGTTGTCCTCGTGTATGACTAGGCGAATCGGATAGTCAAGGATCTTCTGCCAGAGCTGC
>BGNK01007315.1:0-17572 GCA_003297005.1 Symbiodinium sp. clade A Y106
CGGCCCCAATTAAAATAAATTGAATAATTTAGAGAACTTCTGGGTAATAGTAGCAAACTCCTTAAAATTAAATATTTTGGGGAGAAGCGCGGCCCTTTTAAATTTTGAAAATCCTTAAAATTTAAAATCCTTAAAATTTTGAAAGCCCGACACCGGCCTTTCAAATTTTTAAGGATTTTCAGGATTTTAAGGCTTTTCAAAAATTTAAAAGGCGTTTTAAAAATTTCAAAGGGCCTTTTAAAATTTTGAAGGCTTTTAAAATCCTGAAAATCCTTAAAATTTTGAAAGCCAGAGACCGGCCTTTCAAGATTGTAAGGATTTTTAAGGATTTTAAGGATTCTCAAAATTTTAAACGACCTTTCAAATTTTTAAACGGCTTTTCAGTTTTTGAAAGGCCTTTTAAATTTTGAAAAGGCCATTCAACTCCTTAAAATTAAATATTTTTTGGAGGAAGCACGGCCCATTTAAAATCTTAAAAATCCTTAAAATCCTTAAAATGTTGAAAGCCCGACACCGGCCTTTCAAAATTTTAAGGATTTTCAGGATTTTAAGGCCTTTCAAAAATTTAAAAGGCGTTTTAAAAATTTAAAGGACCTTTTAAAAATTTAGAGGCCTTTAAAATGCGAAAATCCTTAAAATCCTTAAAATTTTGAAAGCCCGACACCGGCCTTTCAAAATTTTAAGGATTTTCACGATTTTAAGGCCTTTCAAAAATTTAAAAGGCGTTTTAAAAATTTAAAAGACCTGTTAAAAATTTAAAGGCCTTTAAAATGCCAAAAATCCTTAAAATTCTTAAAATTTTGAAAGCCAGAGACGGGCCTTTCAAAATTTTAAGGATTTTTAAGGATTTTCAGGATTTCTAAAATTTTAAATGGGCCGTGCTTCTACCCAAAAAATATTTAATTTTAAGGAGTTGAATGGCCTTTTCAAAATTTAAAAGGCCTTTCAAAAATTGAAAAGCCTTTTAAGAATTTGAAAGGCGTTTTAAAAAATTAAAGGGCCTTTTAAACATTTAAAGGCCTTTAAAACCCGAAAAGTCCTTAAAATCCTTAAAATTTTGAAAGCCAGAGACCGGCCTTTCAACATTTTAAGGATTTTTAATTGAATTTTAATGGATGGAATGGCCTTTTCAAAATTTAAAAGGCCTTTCAAAAATTGAAAAGCCTTTTAAAAATTTGAAAGGCGTTTTAAAAAATTAAAGGGCCTTTTAAAAATTTAAAGGCNTTTCAAAAATTGAAAAGCCTTTTAAAAATTTGAAAGGCGTTTTAAAAAATTAAAGGGCCTTTTAAAAATTTAAAGGCCTTTAAAACCCGAAAAATCCTTAAAATCCTTAAAATTTTGAAAGCCAGAGACCGGCCGTTCAAAATTTTAAGCAAATTTTTAAAAGGCTTTTCAATTTTTGAAAGGCGTTTTAAATTTTGAAAAGGCCATTCAACTCCTTAAAATTAAATAATTTGGGGAGAAGCGCGGCCCATTTAAAATTTTAAAAATCCGTAAAATCCTTAAAATTTTGAAAGCCCGACACCGGCCTTTCAAAATTTTAAAGATTTTCAGGATTTTAAGGCCTTTCAAAAATTTAAAAGGCGTTTTAAAAATTTAAAGGACCTTTTTAANAAGCCCGACACCGGCCTTTCAAAATTTTAAAGATTTTCAGGATTTTAAGGCCTTTCAAAAATTTAAAAGGCGTTTTAAAAATTTAAAGGACCTTTTTAAAATTTAAAGGCCTTCAAAATACGAAAAATCCGTAAAATCCTTAAAATTTTGAAAGCCAGAGACCGGCCTTTCAAAATTTTAAGGATTTTTAAGGCTTTTAAGGATTATTATAATTTTAAATGGGCCGTGCTTCTCCGCAAAAATATTTAATTTTAAGGAGTTGAATGGCCTTTTCAAAATTGAAACGGCCTTTCAAGAATTGAAAAGCCTTTTACAAATTTGAAAGGCGTTTTAAAAAATTAAAGGGCCTTTTAAAAATTTAAAGGCCTTTAAAGTCCTTAAAATTTTGAAAGCCCGACACCGGCCTTTCAAAAATTTTAAGGATTTTAAGGATTTTTCGCATTTTGAAGGCCTTTAAATTTTAAAAAGGTCCTTTAAATTTTTAAAACGCCTTTTAAATTTTTGAAAGGCCTTAAAATCCTGAAAATCTTTAAAATTTTGAAAGGCCGGTGTCGGGCTTNTTAAAAAGGTCCTTTAAATTTTTAAAACGCCTTTTAAATTTTTGAAAGGCCTTAAAATCCTGAAAATCTTTAAAATTTTGAAAGGCCGGTGTCGGGCTTTCAAAATTTTAAGGATTTTAAGGATTTTAAGGATGTTTAACATTTTGATTTTAAGGAGTTGAATGGCCTTTTCAAAATTTAAAAGGCCTTTCAAAAATTGAAAACCCTTTTAAAAATTTGAAAGGTCTCTTAAAATTTTGAAAATCCTTAAAATCCTTAAAAATCCTTAAAATCTTGAAAGGCCGGTCTCTGGCTTTCAAAATTTTAAGGATTTTTTGGGTTTTAAAGGCCTTTAAATTTTTAAAAGGCCCTTGAAATTTGTAAAACGCCTTTGAAATTTTTGAAAGGCCTTAAAATCCTGAAAATCCTTAAAATTGTGAAAGGCCGGTGTCGGGCTTTCAAAATTTTAAGGATTTTAAGGATTTTTAAAATTTTAAATGGGCCGTGCTTCTCCCCAAAAATATTTAATTTTAAGGAGTTGAANTAAGGATTTTAAGGATTTTTAAAATTTTAAATGGGCCGTGCTTCTCCCCAAAAATATTTAATTTTAAGGAGTTGAATGGCCTTTTCAAAATTTAAAAGGCCTTTCAAAAATTGAAAAGCTTTTCAAAAATTTGAAAGGTCTTTTAAAAATTTGAAGGGCCTTTTAAAATTTGAAAGACCCTTTAAATTTGAAAAGACCCTTTAAAGTGTTAAAATGCCTTTTCAAAATTTAAAAGGCCCTTTCTTTGGAAAGGGTCCTTAAATTCCTGAAAATATTGGAAGAGGAAACAGACCCGTCAAATAATACATAAAGGTCTTACGTACATAGGCTTATTGCCTGCTCAAGAAAGTGGGACCCCGGCGGATATGGGATGAAAGCGGCTGGCCTAGGCTGAAATTTCCACCGAGCGAGGCTGCTAGGAGTGACTCCTGGCAGCAACTCCACTTGAGGAAAAGTATAATATAGTAATTCAACACGGAACTCCCAACCCCCATCTACTCGACCCACTGGAGCCGCAGCAGCGGCACGTGACAAAGTCAAGCTGCTCTGTGATGCCACAGGACAAGTGAGTGTGAAGTCATCGCAGAGCCAGACACTGTGCAGCTGACATGTGACATCACAGAACGTCCTCGGGACTTTTCAAGCTCATTGGCGGATGCCAGAGTCTTGTGTTCGTGACGAATTGAGCATGCAGTGGGCATGCTCTTATTGCCTGCGGAAGAAAAGCAGTCGGACCCCTTCGGGTATCCGGTGAAAGCGGCTTCTCATGGACCCAACCAATAATTTCCACCAAGTGGGGCTACTAGGAGTGACTCCTGGCAGCAACCCCGCAAGGGAAAAGTACTAAATACTTTAATTTTTAATAGTAATTAAAAACAACAACCAAAAGATTGGGGAAAAATATTATATACTATAATTTAATAGTAATTAACAACAACCAAAAGATATATGATCCCGGTTCGGCCGCCCCCCCCCTCCCCCCCCGAATNTGGATCTGCTTGGGGTGTTTGGCAAACCCATGCTCATGATGATATTGATGATGATGATGATGACGATAATCATGATCATCATTATCACAATCATCTTAGTGTTTCTTTGGTTGGTCGTCTTCTCTTCACATGCCTGCTGGCGATTATCGCTTTATTGACCGTGGGGGCACGATCTTTGTGACAGTTGTCGCTTTGGGGCAATCGGAATAAAGTTGCAATGGGTCAACTGTCACAGGGATCGGGCCTGTCAGGGAACGTGGTCCACGCGACTGCTGCCTTGTTTAAGACCCTCATGTCGGAGTCGGAAATGTCTACAGTCACATCAGACGCTATCCTCGTGACAACTGATGGCTTTGGCTTTGGCACCCTCACGGGAGAGTCGTGCCTGAAAAATGTGCACTGTCACACGGATCGGGCGTCTTGGGACGCGATTCTCGTGACACCCTCATGTGGAAAAAGTGTGCACAGTCACACAGATTCGGCTTGGGGAGGGTGGGGGNGGGGGGGGGGTCGGCGAACCGAGAACCGGGATCATTTGTTCGCCGCCCCTTCAAGCCGCAAGGCGGCTCTGTCTCAGAGCTTGCAATCCTTCAGCATAAGCCGCACTGGCTCAACCTTCTCGTTGAGCTTGTTGAAGTGCTTCTTTTGGGCCTTCCCCAACTTCTTGGTATCGATGACCTGAAGATCCAAGGTCGCCGCTGCGAGGTAGATGATCTGGGCCAGGCTCTCTTGATCCATCTCGGGGGCCTCCTCGCCCTCGAGGAGCAAAGCCGGAAATCTGCGGCCTGGAGCCAAGATCGACAGATCCTCATGGTTGCAGATCAGCTCAGCCCTGGGGAAATTCTCTGGGCGGTTCGCGATGATGTGCTGGACTGGCAGATAAGCCAGCATGCGGCCGTTGTCCAAGTCCGGCGAACTCTTGGTAACAAGGAAGACCATCGCTTTCTCCCCGGGCCCTCCCTTGTAGCGTTCACCGCAGCTGGCACAGGCCCAAAACCCAAGGCCTCCCGGATTCTTCAGCAAGAACCAGCAGCTTGCCTTGAGGGGAATGCAGCCACAAGTTGACTTGCCTTTAGGGGAATGCAGCCACAGTTGCAGCCGTAGCAAAGCTGGACGTCCCACTGAGCAGAAGCCTGAGACGAGAGCTGGGTCACCCAGTCTGAAGCCTCTCGCATCCGCCTGTCACGCAGAATGTCGGCATTCAGCTGCGCCGTTTCTGCCACCTCAGGGGCCTCCACCCTGGCAACCATGGCGACGGACTGCCTTGTGTCGAAGGCGGTGCTCGTGCTCTTCAGGCATCTTTGGGCGAGCTTCCGGAAGCTGTTGGTGGGGACGCCCTCCTCACCAGGCTTCTGGAAGTACCATGGGTCACCCTTCGTGACTTCCCCAGCACATGTGAAGCAGCAAAAGCTCACGCTGCGAAGGGTTTGATTCGCCTTCTTCTGAAGGCCCAGGGCCTCGCGGAGGTCCTGGTCGTGCAAAGTGGCGATCTTGCCATCCGAAATGTAGCAGAAGTGGCTGATATTCAAACTCTCGTAGCCACACCGATCGCACTTCTTGACTTCACCTACTCCCCCGGCACGGCCACCAACAACGGTGTCACTGGCGCTGCTGCTTGCGGCCATGCTCCGAAAAGGGGAGGGCTTCACAAAAGAAGAGGGAAACCAACAAACAAGGAAAACTCGAGCCAACACTTGCTCGCTGGGCTTATAGGCTTCGCCGATAACACTAAGGATGTGTGCCTTCCATTCTTCGCTTCCTGCCTTCGCACCTTTTTTCGCTTCTCCCACAAGCACGACTCCACGAACCGGATTCCCCCGGTGGAAAATCGCGCTGCGAAGATCAGCCAACACATGATATATACCTGAGCCTCGGCAAACTCACCAACCTCGCGAGCCAACGCCACTCGCCCTGCAGTGTCTCCAGCGTCGTCATTCAAGACCAGAAGGCAATATATTCCAAGCCACGAGGTGATAAGAAGTCGAGAGGCCAAGAAGCCAAGAAACCGAAAAACCAAAAAGCCAAGGAAACCAAGAAGCCTCAAGGAACCGCAAGCACAGAGACCGCGCTCGCACCGGGACCAAAAAAAATCCAAAAATAAATATGCCAAATACGCACCCATACTTAACAACCGCCTCCGGCGCTCCGAAGCAGTTGCGCCACTGTCCAACATCCCCATCTGAGGATCAGAACGAGACGCATTTCCTGGAGAAAGACCCATGGCCTCAGAAACTTCGAGGCCTGCCACAAAGAGATCAAAACTGTAGGCCTGTAGGCATTCACTGTGCGGCTGAGCTCCTTGCTCTCTCTTGCCCTTGCCTTTCATCCAAGATGCTTGGCCTTCCAGCCAATGTCCGTTCTTGCTCTTGGATTTTCCCTTTCCTTTGCCCTTGCCGATGAAGTAGCCGTCCTGGTCGCCGATGTAGTGGTTGTAGCCGCCCTTGCCCTTCACCTTGCCCTTGCCCTTGGAACAGTCACGCACAAAGTGAGGGCCACGGCAGTTGAAGCAACGGCCACCACCAGAGCCAGGACCAGGCTCCCAAGCCTCGATCGCGCTTCAAGGCCTGTGTGGCCTTCTGCGCTTCCGTCCATGTCTGCCTGGCTTCCATCTCGTTGTTCAGCTACTCTTTCGGCTTGTTGGGCCTCCTTCACTTTCTCGTCATCAATCTCATTGGGCTCATCCAGGGTAGGG
Source organism: Symbiodinium sp. clade A Y106 (assembly GCA_003297005.1). Lineage (NCBI taxonomy): Eukaryota > Dinophyceae > Suessiales > Symbiodiniaceae > Symbiodinium > Symbiodinium sp. clade A. The sequence goes on from BGNK01007315.1 coordinate 6,379, forward strand.
AACGCGTCGTCGTAGGTAGTGGGCCACCATTGCTCGTCATCCCACTCGGCCGCATAGCCCTGGTGATCCCACCATCTAGACTCCTCCGGGTACCAGTCGTTCGTGTCCTCCGAGTAGATCTCCTCGTGGTAGTTCGCCCCCAACAGCTGTTCCCACAGCCCTTGAAGTGCTTGGGCAATGACTTCGTAGACCAGGCTGTTGCGAAACGTGCTGAGGATGTCTCGCTTCTCTTCCGGGGTCAACCCGGCAGCTTGCAGCAACCGCCAGCCTCGAAGAACTCCATGATGAAGCTGTCGGCGATGGCGAGCTCGTCGATGGCCTTAGTGGGTTCGTCAGCAGCAGCAGAAGGAGGGCCTCGTCGTCGAGACCTTGAAGTCGGAGACTGAGCCTCATCGAGATGACTCGGTGATGAACCTGTGGTCGCACGAACAGGTTCGGCAGAATCAGCTCCGGGGGGATCATCAGCAGCTGCGGCTTCGCCCGAACGAGGTTCTTCCGGAGAATCGGGTTCAGGATGTGCTTCAGTGCCGGCAGTCCCGCTGTTGAGCTCGTCGTCGTACCACCACCAGCTGCCTTCCTCCAATGCATGATCGCCCCATTCGTAGAAAAGGCAAGCCGAAGTCGCGGTCGGCTTGCGAAATCCCAAGCTTCTCCTCGCGTAGCCGAATCAAACTCCTCGTGAACCAAGGTCTCCCTTACAAGAAAGTTGCCAATGCTCCCGTGAGCACTCCTCCGAAAGGAGAAATGCTGTTGGCAAATCGCTGCCGCATGAAGCCAGTCGACGAAGTAGCTTCACCGTGCCGTCTTCCGCATCGAAAGTTGCTTGCTGCCAATTCATGGCGAGCAGTCTTGCAGGTCCCGCAAGCCGCCCCATCAGACGTGAGGCACAATGGCGCCTCGCCTTGGCCGTGGACTGGACGTACCACGGCACCTCTCTGGTGTAGCGTCTTCCCCTGGGCCGCTCCATCCCTGATAGGCACATTGCCATCACGAACATCTGACATGCTGATCTGGAAAACACATTCAAGAATCTGAAGCAAGTCCCTTCAGGAAGTCGCTGGAAAAGGGAAGTTTGTCCTACCCACAAGCACTGATAGGACAAGGACCACACCAGAAGAAACTGCAGGACTGGTAACTGTGAAGATCTGGTTGGCGTAGCCCTTTCCTGACCAGTCACTTGCAAGGCCCTCGAACCTTGCTCCACTCCAGGGAAGCTTCGGATGACACGCACTAGTCCGCCTGCAGCCGCATGGCTCGCATGAGCACGCAAAAGGGGCCCCGTGGCCTAGGGCCGAGATGGCATTGTTGAGAACTGCTTCTTGCACATTCGTAACTCGCGTTTCAGCTTGAGCGATCATATAACAGAGCGACTAACCGTTACTAACCGTTCGGTACATACAATCTTCTCGTGCATGCACTACCACATGCTGGAAACTCGAAACATTCAGATTTCTGGCCGGCACGGCAAGCAGCTTGACTCGATTATCGCACAAGAAAACCTAGAGGACCTAGACCACCATGTGAATGCACGCCAATGCACGCCGCATAAGCATCTGGGAGGTCTTACTGACACGGAACTTTCAATTGTTCATGGTCGCTGGCCTCTTTCTCATGTGCTGCAGCCTTAACCCGCCCCGTTTTTTAGGCTTCAGGCTTCGCTGACGAAGACATTTGGCCGTTACAATTTCTTCACAGCTGCGAATCTGTAAGCGTCGAGTCGTGAAGGTCATGTGTCGGCACATTTGTGCAAGGAGTCGGAGGCACAAGTACAAGCAACATGGAAGGAAGACTTGTTGGATGTGAATCACTTTTAGAGCTGCGCGACAACTACAGGGGTGTGGCTCGAGCATCAGCCTTGCCGAACATACAACCTTTGCGCTACAAGGCAAGTTGAGGCGGTCGTATCCTTTCTTTGCGAGCACCGCTGCGTGGAGCGAGCACCTTTTTCCCGATGGCGCCTGGAGACAAAGTCCAGTCGCTACCGCATCTCCGAAAGCTTCAGAGATTGGTGTAACTCAAGCAACAACTCTTGGCTGCTTTTCTCTCTGTCACGATGAGGACCAAGCTCCAGTAAGCTTTCCCTACCGGAGTTAAACGAAGGTGTCAGGGGCCACCAAACCTGAAAGGCACGGTCAAAAGATCCTCACATCGGATCTCCCGAGTTGTGGAAGCTGAGACCGAAGCTTCATGAGCATGCCTTGTAGCCACTGCGCACTCTGCAGCAGCTTTGGATCCTGGCTCCTGCAAGCGGACAACGACGGCCAAGGACGTCTGAGCGGCCGAAAGCTCCACTCTGCCGCTCCAAAGCCACTCCAAAGCCCTGGCCTCAAAGCTGCCTGCACGAGCTGCACGAGGAACGGGGCTTTGCCCACGTAGGCCGTCAGCTCGGTTTGGAAGACGAGGACCAGGTCGCCCACCACTCCCACCGCCGCCTCAAAGGCGCACACAAGGGCCCACACATCCCACACCCCACGCAATGCCGGAAGAGTCTTTCGAGTCCCCCCGCCTTGATCACGGGCAGCTGCCTCGGTGCGCAGAAGTGTGGCGCGATTGCCCCTCGAAATCTCTCGCTTGCAATCACGGCCCCGGGCGTCGTCGGATCCTCGCTGATCTCTTTGACGAGCATCAGCACCGTGTTGACGTGCTCCTGACACGTCCAGTCGCATCCTGCTTCCGGCGAAGTGTCGCGACTTTCATCTCTCGTCATGTCATCCTCCTCGTCACAACCAGGATCATGCCGTCCTTACCAATCATCCTCATCCCCATCACCAGCAGCGGCAGCAGCATCATCAGAAGTCCGAATGTACTAAACATGTGGGTTCGCTTGTGCGACGATTGTAGCGGCTGTGATGGGCTCGTCGTGGCAAGGATCTGACTCTTGCAGTCGCCGGGGACATGATATTCTTATTCTGCATATTCCGACCGAAGCTCCGCGTTTCAGGACCGCGGTAGACACGACCCCCTCAAATCAGTTGCGGGAGCCAGAGCAGTGCGCTGCAAGGCACCTTGAAGAGGTGCAGCTTACCGGACTCCTTAAGCCCGTGGATGATTCCGGAGTACCTCGATTTGGTGCCGAGGCATCAAAGCTTGCATTTCGGCGAGGAGCTGTGATGCTTCCCCCATGCCCCAGCGCACGCTTCCAGAACTCCTTCTCGGAGGCTGTTCAAGTACCTGAAAAGAAAAAGAAATCGGATGCCGGCACGGCTTCAAGCCTGGCCAGCCCGCGGAGCGCACTCGACCCACTCTTCGCTGTCGGCTGGACCGTCAGCCAACCTGCACAGCAGGAGAGGTCAAGGCGGGCCGCCGGGAGGTTGGCGGCCAAAGCGCCTTGTGGAGGAGGCTTCCCGGAGCATCTGCACCACCGGGCCGAGGTACCTGTCCGGAGGCAAAACCCTCCTCTCCTCCGGCGTGGTGGTGCTCTTTCCGAGCACTGCTCGAAGTCTCCGGTGATGGCCATGGCAATGTCACCGAAGCTCGTCATCACGGCTGCCTGCAGCCAAGCCCAGGAGCAACAGCCATGGCCTTTTTGTTGCTGCACTTTCTGGCCTTGATCTTGCGGTCCACCGCCGGGTTTCGGAGGTTGGTGTACAGGATCTCACAGCGACGGAAACAACGGAAGGGCCGCAAAATCCGTTGCCCCGACAAGCCTGCAAGATCGTGTCGCAATAGCTGACGATCTTGCCCTCCAGAGCCGTGCACAAGTCTCCGACCATCCGGGTGGTCGTCAGACAAACCTCCATGACATGCCGGTGGGTTAATCTGCTGAAACCAACGTACTGCATGAGAACCCATCGAAGACAGGGACTAACGGGCCAGGCACTTGGAGTGCCGTTTTCAGGGCTGCAGTGCTGAGATGATGTAAAGGGGGCCCTGCGGCCCTTGGAAGCTTCGGCTCCCAATCCGGGCTAAGCTCTGGCATCCGCTGGACAACGTGTGCATGCCCACTGCCCGTGGTGCGAACCTTCATATCCTGCCTGCTCTCTACCTAATAAGACAAAAACTCTGACAGCAAGCTGCGCATCAAACGAGAATCGAAAATCAAACACTACTCAAATTACAATCGAAAATTGACTGCAAAAATCGCGGCGCCAGCAACAACCTCAAATAGATCAAGCAAGATAACAACTCACAACCTGAAGATAAACGAGTAACAGTCGAAGTGGGGCGGTTGGGAGCGGGGTCTCTGCCACTGGCGGCGCCTCATAGAAACACTGTGGCTTGAACTCGATTGTCAATGTTGGCTTAATTTCTCTGTCGTTGTCATCGTGATTCGCTGTTGATTTCGACTTTATTCTCTGACGATGGGATGGTTGGATTTCTTTTCGAGTTTAACCTGATGTTTATTAGATTGTCGCCTGATCCCCTCGATGTTGAGACCGTTCATTTTCTTCTCAGCGACTTGAGAAAAGAAGTCCTCAAGCGATCACTTCAGGAGCAGCCAGTGGTTTTGAAGTTTTATCAGCGTGTTGAGACAATGTATTATATAGACTCTCAAGCTCACAGGTCGTCCGGCACAATGGTTCCTAGCACGCTACCGGAAACCAACGGATCATCCACCCGAGCATTCAAGTCGCCCGAAGTACAGTCGAGCAGGGGTACAGTGCGATTCGGAACGGAAGCCGGACTTCAAGCACAGCTGTCAAAGCGAAACCTCAAGCGCTGCATACAAGATCACGAGACTGGCTTCTCCGAATCCTGAGAGGTTTTCCTTCGGGATCCGCACAAAGGGGAGCCCGCTGGGGTCGCGGCAGGGAGAGGCCTGCGCGCCCTCCCCCGCCGCCACCACGCCAGGATGGCTCGCGCGCCGTTGAGTTGAGGGCTTTTTCGTGCATCGAACACAGGCGTATCAGCCTTTGGCGTGGATTGGCTTCCGTGCAGCACTACCGCTGTCTTGTTCAGGCAATGTCCAGACGGACTTGGGACATTTTGCCACCTGTGTCGGATTCTTGAACTGGACAGTTACGCGCATCTCGGACCGGACCCGCCTGCACCTCCTCGTAGTTCTGAAGTCCGACCTGCAGTCCCGAGAGAGAAGAGGCAGGGATAGGGATAGAGCGGCGCATCGCTGCGCTGTGCAATTCGGAGCTTCGCAGCTCCCCGCGGGACCCTGTCGGGCGGCCTGGAGGTGCGGAGCGAAGTGCGGCATGAAGCGCTCCTGGGCCGAGCGACGCCGCGAGCACCGGGACGAGCCGCTACACCAGCTACACCCCACACGCGGCACGCGGTCTCGGCTGCTCGGTGCAGCAAGGAAGCGAAGCTCGCGCCGGCCGCGTTCGCCAAAGCGACGATGAGAAGCAAAGCCTAGAGCGGGAGCGGCTCTCCGCTTCTCCGCACTCTTGTCAGGCAGTGCGGCAGGCCTCCTCGTGCAGAACCTGCGCACCCCCGCGAACCTCGGGACCCGCATGCGCCGTTGTGCCGAGCAGCGACTGCACCCCTCCCCACGCCTGCTGATAGGCCGAGATCACCTTCAGCGCCTCCTCCATGATCTGGTTGCCCGCCATAGCGACTTGCTCCCTGACAGCAGCTCCGCCGCTAGGAGTAGGGCTTAGGCTTAAACGATAACCACGAATCGCCGTGACGCGCCTGAGACGTGACACCTGCCAGAAGGAGAGCCGGACACAGGAGCCGCTCAAAGGGGGACGCGACCGTTTTCGGAGCTGCGTTTGTGGCCGTTTGCGAAGCTGAGTCGCCGACAAGCGAAGTCAGCACCCCGCAGATGTAGCCCTGCAACTCGCACTCGCGGTCGATGGACTGGGCATGGCAGAGGAGGGCAGTCTGCAGAAGCGGTCAACACCAACTTGGTATCGCAAGTGCCAAATCATCTGCAAAGCTTGAGGCCCTGAGGCCCTGTCCTTGTAGGATGCTTGCAGGTGCTTCAACATCTCCTGCAGGCTCAAGGGTTCGTCCTCCCCCGCATTCTCGCTCCTATCCGCGACGCTCATTCCTATCCTCCGATCCACACCGTCCTCACCCGTATCCGTTGTCCTCACCTCCGCACACGTCGCCGCTGTCATCGCCGACCCCTGTCTGTCGCGTCGTCGTGCATCGTCATCGCCACATCTGTCCTCACACCTGCGCAGCCTATCCAACCGCTCGCTGAGCACCGACATCGAGATCATCTCATTAAGAGCACCAGCATCCAAAGCACTGGAATCCAATACAGCAGCAACAGCATACGCGCAAGGGCAAAGAGTCTCCCGTCTCCCCCAACTGCGCGACAAAAGTTGCCACATCGCCGTAGCTTGCCGAACAGGGCATTGGGAATCCAAAAGTGAAGATGAGAGAGATATCTGGCCGCCAGCCAGTGACACAGAGAGGCCCCAGCATACCTCCCCAACTGAAGTGGACGGCACAGCGTGCAAGCTGGAAGTGGAGGGGAGTTCCTGTCAGCCTAATTGGGACAAATTGGCAGCAACCACTAGGCACTCATGTGTACCTGCATCTTACTGTACGAACGGGAATGGCCACTGCCCACAACATATCCCTTCACGGAACAGCCGTTGCCAGAGCACAGCTCCTGCGTCAAGGCCTGCATGTGGGGCAAGCAGTCGTTGCCTGCCTTGCTGACGAGGACGCTTAGAGCGTTGTACCTGGATGCGGGAAGCAGCACTCTTGGTTTGTGATTGGGGACAGCTCCTTCGCCCCCTGCCCCGCTTTGAAGAGCCAACCGCTGAAGTTGTCGTATCGAGATGCTGTGCGACTCAGTGCCCTGGACGAGCCCACCAAGGCAACTTCGACGGGCCATTTTTCGGCTCACCTGCATCTTCCTTCATCTCCTGTCACCTGAAACCGTACCGTCTTGCCTTGCAAAGGATCTGTGGCAGGGGCTTAAGCTGCCGCGCATGACTGCGATATCTTGATCCAGGGAAATCGCTCTAAACCAAAGCGTGAGGAATGCATGGCAAGTGTTCCAGCGTTACTGGAATGCTTAAGGAAAGTGAAGGCTGAGCTCTGCACCCTGCCATGCGTAGCTGACGCTCATCTGCATCGGGTCTCGCGACCACCTGAGACGCCAAAGACCGACAGGGCGCCGGGCCGGGTGCCGGGGTGCCTCCAGGAGAGCCGTGGCGATCGCGGTGAAAAACTCCGATAACGGAGTCGAGTCCGGGTACTGCGCACAGAGCAGAGCAGAGCTGAGCAGAGCTGAGCAGAGGCTCTCTTGAGGTTTTCTCTGCCCTGTCCTGCCCTGCGATGCCCCCGGTCTGTGCCTCAGCAAGAACCTCCGGAAGTGGAAACACCACGCTTCCCTTGCCAGAGGCTGCGGGACCTGCAAGTGAGTCTTTTTTTGGCCCGTTTCGATCAGCTCCCGCAGCTGGGACTCTCGGCGCGGCCGAGGGCCGCCTTATGCCGCATGCCTATGTACACTCCCGGCCCCCCGAGCCTGTTTTAGGCTCAGACGGAAGTTTCAGCTCGGAGCTGGGCCCTTCTTGGGCGGATCAAGCCTCGCACTGCCGGGCGAGGAGTGCCGAAGCCGGCCTGATCACTTACTTGCGAGCGTGAGCAGGGATATATCAGAGATACAGGGAGAGTCAGACAGAGAAAGCGAGAGCGAGAGCCAGAGCGAGAGCAAGAGAGCAAGAGAGCGAGCAGCGGCGCAGCAGCGGCGCAGCAGCGGGCCTCAGCGTAGGCTTCTTCACAAGGAAGGCCTCCTTGGCGGAGACGGGTCGAAGGCCTGGCTAGGCACATGCGACCTCACCGCAGGCCGCAGCGCAGGCTCCGCCTCTGCACCGACGGGATGTCGCTGACGCAGAGGCCGGCCTGCAGCCAAAGCTTCATCCGCTGCGAGAGACGCTGGGCCCAGAGTCTTTCGCCTTTGGGTGGCTGTCTTCACCTTGCAGGCCTGCTCTTGTACACCTGCGGCAAGCTCAGAGACAACTCCGCACCAGGAACCCGACAGGAACCCGATGGAGGCAAGGCGCCCAGAGTGGGGGTAGACGAAGACGGCCTGCACAAGAAGCCCTTGCTCAGGCGACCAGTCCGGCAGACAACCCCCTGGCGCCTGACGCACACTGCCCGCGCACTCGCGCGGTCGCCCGCGGCGGGGCGTCCACGAGCCACGTGGCCTGCTGCACATGCGCCGCCGCTGCCGCTGCCGCTGCCTCGTCTCGAGGCCGCGACGAGGCCGAACGGCGGTCACGTTGCGCCCCGTCGGCTCCCTTGGCTCCCTTGGCTCCTGCGAAGCATCCGAGAGGCCTCCTCAGAGACTCAGCCTCTCCCCCCAAAGCGGCACCTGGACCTGGACCTGGACCTCCATCCGCCGCCGCTCCTGCCTGCTTGCAGGCAAAATCGCTCTGGGCTGTGAAGTTCTTCTCCCATCATTTCCCTCATATCAGGTGTCCCTGTCCCTGCAGTCTCGTTCTTTAGTCTTTGGTCCCAGCAGCAGTCGCAGGGAGGACGCATCGGCGCTCTTCGGCCGCGACCTCCCAGAGCGTGCAGCGGGCGGCCGGCGGCCATTTTGAGCGCCAAACTTTAGCCTGGGCGGTTCGGGGAAGCGCCGCTCGCTGCGGCCCTCGCACCTGACGAGAAAGGCTACCGCGCAGCGCTGCCGCGACCTCCTTCTGCCATCTTCGGCCCGCCTGTAGGGCACCGGCGAGTGAGACGAAGAGACCGCGATCGCGGCGTCCGAGACCCGCGGATCGACGGAGCCCGGCGGGTAAAGCCTGCAGCTGCAGGATGCGCAGGGGGGCCCGGTTTGGCCTTGGCCTTTGGTGCCAAGGCCCAGGCGCTGGCGGGGGCTCAGCTGGGCTTGGAGCCTGCAGGCGACGGCTGAGCTTTTACATGCGCCCCAAAAAAAACATCCTTGTCATTTAGGTCTTACCACAACTTCTCTTGGATTGCATGGCAAGATGGCAACTCTCGTCGGCTGCGTGGCCTGCAACGGCAGCGGGGGCTGCAGCGGAGGTCGCAGTGGCGGCAGTGGAGGTGGGGGTGGTGGCACCTGTCGGTCAGACATGCCTGGACGGAAAGGCAATCCTGGCCTGCGGTGCAAACTGGCTGGCACGATGCGGGCCTCCGCGCTCTCTAGTTGACCACTTTCGGCTTCTTCTTGTTCTTCTGTTTTTACTTATTATGAATATTATTATTACTCTGCTGCTGCTTCTTCTTTCTGCTTCTTATCCTGTTCTTCTTCTGATTGCTATTATTTGTATTCCTATTCGTACTCTTCAAACTGTTATTATGTTGTTTTTTCTTCTTTTGCTGAGTTTTGTATGTTTATTATTTTTCTTCTGCTTCTTCGGCTTCTTCTTCTGCGTATTTCTGTTATTCTTGTTCCGTTTCTTTTTCTTGTGCTTCTTCTTCTGTTTCGTCTTCTTCTTTTCTCTTGGGTTTCAGGGTATGTGGCACAAGAGACGGGGACAGAAAAGTTTGGCTGAGGGCACATCGTCACAGGGTTACGAAGATCACATCGCCGTGACGGCGAAGTCGGCAGGGCAACCCTCCAGCCCTCATGTCCGCCGGGGACTGCGGCAGCAACAGACCCGGGCGCTCATGTTCAGGATGGAGTCCTTTCTTTCCTTTGCCTTTGCCTTTCCTCTACCTTTCTTGCCTTTTCCTCCTTTCTTACCTTTTCCTTTCCTCGACCTTTGCCTTTGCCTCTGCCTCGGCCAAACCTAAATCCTTTTCCAGCTTGCATGACTCCAAATGCTCCAAACGTTTTGCCATAGCCTTTCTTTCCTCTACCTTTGCTGTGACCTCTACCTTTCCGACCGGTCAAGGGGTGCTGCAAAACACTGTTAAAAAACTAGGTATACACACTGTACGCGCTGCAAACTGGGTCGGTTTCACACACTCTCTCTCTCTCTCTTCCAGGCGTGAAGAGCTTGTCAAGCTCCTGGGGCACAGGGCCCACCCATGCTGTCGGGAATCTCGAGTCTCGAAGGAAAACATGGCGAAAGCTTGACGTATACGACGAATGTCTTTCTGTCTCTTCTTCTCCCAGGCTTAAGGGGCGAGTTTCTGTCTCTCCCTCTCTCTCTCCTTCCTTCCACTTCTTCACCACACTCGCTCTCTCTTTGTCAGCTTGAATTGTGAAGCCTTTCCCCGGCTCCCGAAAAAGAGGGCTTTGTGTTTTGGAGGAGCTCCAACCCATGAGGGTGGATCCCACACAGCCAGGAGTCATTGAGCCATGGCCATGGGTTTGTCTGCAGATTTCCTTCCGAAGAGCGGGCTCTTCTTCTTCGAAAACCATGCGCTGCCGCGGGCCGCGCCGCCCCCCAAATGCCTCTGCCGCGGTCCGACACGCTCGGGCCGGGGCCGCCGCCTCTCGGAGCTTCTCCGAGGCGGCGGCCGCCGCCGCCGCCGCGGGAGCCTCCAAGCGAGGCGCACAACCGCCGCTCTCCGCTCTTTGCCCGTCAAAGCAGGGAAGGCTCTGCGAGCGCTGCTCTGGCCTCCGGTGCCTGCAGGACGAGGCAGAGAGGGCGCCGGCTGCTGGCGAGCTCCTGCACAAGACTCCCAACCCAACTTCTCGTGTCTCCTCGCTTCCCCGAACTTCCCCGAGGCCTCGATCATCTCCTGCGCTGGAAAGCTGGGCCACTCCATGCCTCCCGCGATGCGCTCGGGATCGCTCGTCGCTCGCGCACCGCCAGGCACTGTCGCATCCTGCTGAGCCGGTGGCGCCCGATCAGAAGCAGGAGGAAGCCACGCCTGCGACGCGTCGCAGATCTGAGCAGACCAAGCGGACCAAGCGCGCATATGCACGTGGTCGCCTCACACCGAAGGTCTCTGCAGGGCTGCAAGGCTGCACCCGGCACACCTGAAAGTGCGGTGTTCAAAATGCCACTTCAGCACCGTGCCACAGTGCAAAGCCTCAAAGCACCAAAAGATGCACCGCACCGCCCAGGGGCTCCGGGCCTCCGGAGGACCAGCGGAGCCCGGCGCGGCGCTGGCCTGAGCGGAGCGGAGCTGAGCGGAGCATCCTTTGGAACGCTGCAAGCACCCGTAAGCACAAGAAGAGCCAGAACCCCCACCAGTTACAACTCTGGCTTCTGTCTTCATACAGGTGTTGGCTTCAATTTGCTGCGCGACTGCTATAGTATAAGGCACATGTCAACCCTTGTGGTGGGCACGGAGGGGTCATATATATATATATATATATATATGAGAGAGATCCCTCTAGGGTCTATTTGACGCCCTATTTCTTCTACTCTAAAGGAAAGATAATTTAAATAATTGAAATAATTGAAATAATTGAAAT
>BGNK01007316.1:4209-15518 GCA_003297005.1 Symbiodinium sp. clade A Y106
CCCCCCCCATTTTATAAACCCTAATCCGGCCCAAACCCCAAAATATAATATAAAATGGGGGGGGTGACTCCCACATGGAAACCTGAAGGGGGACATTGCTGCTGCTGCGACTACGATTATTACTATTATTATATTGCTACTCGTACGACTACTCGTACTTCTTGTTTTTGGCTTGTTTTTGATGGGTTGAACCTGGAGGTTCAGGCCATAATAAACCTAGTTCTTGAGGTACTATTACTACGACGACTACTACTATCACTACTACTGCTGCTACTCCCACTATCCTTGGCCCCCTTACTCCTATTCTTTCTCACACTCCTGCTTCCACTTGATCCTACTCCGACTCTTCCTTCCGCTACCGTCATGCTACCGCCGTATTGCCACTGCGCCTGCTATGGTATTTACTATGACGACCGCTATATTAATGGTTGGTGCGGGGATCGCCGTCAGCTTGCCGGTGGACGGGTGATTTGTTTGTTTCCCCTTCAGCTTGCCGGCTGGACCTGTAGGTTGCCCGCGGAAAAGACATAAAAGACCGCCGTGTGTCCGTGTGGAACTCCCATTCGCTTGCATTGTCGTTGGCCAGAGCTCGCGACCCCTCGCGCGACCCGGCGCATATGCTCTGCCCAGGATGTGTGATTGTCCGTAAGGCCATCAAGTCCAGAGATTAACCGATGACTCGACCCCAGTGCGTGTGAAGATCCTTATAGCTTGTCCGTCGGACAGCGCCCTGCGGCACGCGAGCCGCTGTCGAGTACACTGGAAAGACCAGCACATGTCAACTTCGAGCGCATGTAAAGTTTTTTTAGCTTTATAAAATGCTGGACAAAGAGGACGCGAACCCGCCTGATCACACGCAGCGCAGACCGGTGACCAGCACTCGCGGAATTCACCCTCGGCTTCCTCGCTGGACAGACGACACGACAGAACCCCAGCGCTACCTTGACGAACCTCGGTACAACCAAACGCCACCCGCCACGTGTGCAATATCCCCCCTGCCTGCTGGACAGGCAACGCGACCCCCGGCCGACCCCTGTGTTTGCGAAAGGCTGTGGGCACGGATAAGCGGGGAATGCCAGACCGCCCGCGAAAAGCGAAAAGTTGCATTGGATAAAGATTTTCCGCGAAAGACAGAAAAGCTCGAAAGAGGTCAAGTATCGATAAGTCAAGAAAAGCCGCGAAAAGCCGAAAAGCCTCAAATGTTTGAAAATACAGCAAAAAAACGACATGTTTAAAGGCCGAAAAGCCGCGAACAGTCGAAAACTACAGCAAAAAAAATAAAACTTTAAAAGCAACGAAAGTCCAAAAATGCAGCAAAACTCTAAAAGTCGAAAAGTCAGATGAAAACGCTAAAAGTTGGTTGAAAAGTACAGCGAATGGCGGAAAGTCAGAACATCGCAGAGTCGAAACGTCGACATGTCGAAGAAAACTTTCGAACACGTCAAAAAGAACATAACAACCACAGACGACAACATCAAAATTGAATTGAACGGAGCTATTGTTGGTGCTCGTTTCGGGTATGAGGGACCCAAAATGGCAACTTTCAGTGGGTGTTGTGCTTCCGCGAGCACCTAGAGTGAACAAGGCACAATCATTTCGGCCCATTTTTGAGGTCCGGAGAGCCAACCAAAGGCCTTGCGCGCGCCAAGTTCCAATGATTTTGTTCATTTGGGGCATTCTCAAAAACACCTAGAACGAACGAGCACATGGGCATTTTGGGGCCTTTTTCTTGTCTGGGGACCCTTAATGTCAACTTGCAATGATCTTTGACCATCTCGCAGTTCCCACACCAACAACCGGACAAGACATAGGCGATTGATGGCGATTGAACCCAAGTGGCAAATTCTGCGGAGTTTGAAACTTGAAACCATGTCGGGTTTCATCCAAGCAGCCAGTAGCAGCGAGTATGCAAAGCATAGATGGTTTTGGCTGGGTTTTCGGGTCAGGCGAAGTCCCCAGAAGCACGGTCTGGAATTTGCGAGTCGGTGTTTCCCAAGCCTGCAAAACATCAACCGAAGTATCCGAAAACCGACTAATAGAAAAAACAAGCAACGTTTCTGCTGCTTTTGGGTGAACTGGAGAAACCAAGACGGAAAACAAATCTTATTGGTTTGAAATCTGCAACTGGGCGGCCTCGTAAAGCCCGAACAACAGACCGAAATTCCAAAGGTTGTTGGCTACTTTTAGTGTTTGCTAGAATCCCAAATCGCCAAGCAACATTGAAAGAGCACAGTGACACTTGGAGAGTTCGCCTAACCCGAACCCTCAGCCAACATACCAATGTTTGGGCTGCTTATTGGTGGTTTGAACCCCGAACTTCTGCGTGCATGGCCCACTGCATGGCTGAATAAGTTGTGCTGTGGCCTTTTCTTGTATCCTTGAATGTGAGGTTCGTGCGCACAACGTAGCAATGCTGAGGCAGACGAGCGGCAAGACTCGGAGAGGACGACGCATTTCTATCAGAAGCTTCCTCACTTGGTAGTTCGCTCAAACAGGGAGTCGGCATTCGGATGCTTCTCCTGGCTTGCCCACCCAGCCTGATGCACCCACTCACCTACCTAGCCATCAGCACACAGCACAGATCTGCAGAGACGCACGCAGTCCACAAAAGGAGGGCGAACATATTTGCGGTCTGGCCCGCTGTTTCAAGCACTTGATGTTGTGAAGCTGTTGATGCATTAAAAGATGAGCTTCGATTGTCGGTTTGAGACCTACCTTTGTTTGCAGGAGGCATCGTGTCTCTTCCCACTTAGGCCTGCAGCGCCAGGCTTCAGCAGTGTTGTAGCCAAGGGTTACAGACTGAACGCACTGCTTGTCGGCCCCGTGTCGTTGAAGGTCTTCCTGGCATGGTGTCGGACCATGGAGGTGTTCACAAATCATATTGTTTATACACATGCAACATTGCCCACCTCAAGGCCTTGCGGCTGGCAGGGCCGGTGCAAAGTGCCTTAGAGGACAGGGTTGCAGAATGCGTTGCAGGTGGTTCACCAAAGCTGGAACAAGAACCTTAGGGAAGTTGCTAAAGGCTTTTTCCCTTATTTTGCCATCGGTTCCAGCAGGAAGAAGGCTTTATGCACCGGGAGCCCGGGTACTCACACGTGACTGCCAGTATACTTCGAGGTCGCCTAAGCAGTTTACCCCAACTGCCAAGGCTGATGAGGCTGAAGGAGGAAAGCAAGCATCGCGCCATCGATCTGTCGGCGACTCCGCAAGTCAGCCTTCCGTGCTCCACATTCCTTCGGCCGCATGTCAGGTTGGAAGTCATGGCGCTCTCTCGAGAGGCAGCTGCGCTGACAGGGAGCGGAGGTAAAAGCTACGCGAGTAAGAACAGGCGGCACCGCAAGTTTTGCATCTAGAACCAAGCACCCAGCCACGCTCCACACTCCGGGCTGAAGCCATCGTAAGGGGATTACAGGCGGTCATAGCAGTTTTCGCTCACGAACTGCGAGACGATTCATGCGCCACCGTGTGCCTGTACGTGCCTGGCAGCCATGTTGCAAATGTTCAAGACGCGAATGCAAATCCAAATATGTGCAGCTGCTTCGACAGCAAGCTACAACCGAGATATCATCGTCCTTACTTACGCTAGACTTTGACTGCGACTCCTCTTCAACCAGAAGCCTGTAGACATCATTGGATCGGTTGGGCCAGTGCCGAGTCTGTCAGACTGTGGGCCCGGCTTGTTTGTTGCGGGTGTGGCTTGTCCTAGCAAATGCATTAAGTAGCGCGGAGGTGTTGCGATGCACTGTCGTCATGTTTCGCACACGCTGCCAGTTTGGAAACAGCTCGTCGGCCTCTGACTCAGCTAGGAGCTTCGCTGTCAAACGAATTGCATTTTAGCCGCTTTCGGCCGCCGCCTTGCATCTGCCAGAGATTGATGTATCGGGTCTTGATTTTAATGAGGATGACACTAGGGAGAGTACTGGCGGAGAGCAGGCAGATCGCAAGGTTACGTAGGCCCTTGAGACCTACCTCACCTTGCGATGATAACCTGCCCAACTGCGATGTGAAGGTTCAAAGGTGGCAAGGCTTGGGAGATAGCCGACAGCTGAGTGCTGTGCAACCTATGCATGACGAGCACGGTGGGTAAAAGCGCAGCATACCGAATGTGAATGGACAAGTCTGAGGTACTAGTCTTTCAGCGGATCATGTGACTAAGTCGCAAATCGTATGCTAAGTAATTATTACAGCTATTCCCTTGAAGCTAACAGTAACAGGGCATTGTGTATCTGGGTAGCACCGCATACAGACTTTATGACTTTGTCGTTCGCTTGATGAAGTGCGAGCAAGCGGTGGACTCCGCATGCTTTGCTGCTTCGCACGGATGACGGACGCATCCTCAAAGTGGCGACAATCTGTGGAAGGTCCTTGTAAGCAATCGATTCAACTAGTGCCTACAAGACGTTCGGCATGATTTGGCTCTTTGCACATGATTCCATCCTGTCCAGATGCGCTGGCCAAAGTTGATGACGAGAAGGATGAAGCTTTCATCCGCATTGCAAAGGACTTTGTCGAGGCCATGTCAATGTGCATTAATGGCTTTGCAAAGCGCTCAATTGCCAGAAGATCTTCCTGTGCCAGGCTAGATGTTCTAGTGGGCTCATAGGAGATAGGACTGGCACTTCATCAATTGCCTTTACAAGCTGTTTAGAAATCAATTGTTCGCCCGCAAAGCTTCCGCATGGGGATTTTAGGCTGCTCCAGCCTGGGGAGGGTCAGGGGCGCTAGCTGCTACTGTACATGCAAGTTTCTATGCATTGCTTGCAGCTCAGCAGGCTCTCGAGACGAAGTCTCGAAATAGGACCTCCTGACTTCCCCCTATAGCCTTCGTGGCCTTCTCAAGTTGCGCGCCTGAGTCCTGCAACCGTCCGTTTGAGTGCAGACTGTCCTCCCAAAGGTGCTGGTAAGTAAGACCTTGGGTGAGGCTTGACGAGCAAATCTAATGCCAGAATTGGCGTGCTGATGCAGCTCAGCAGTGACCACCGAACAGTGGCTAGTTGTTGTAGGCGTGGTAGTGGGTCACCGTCGAAGGTTCTTGGCATATTTATTATTCCCTGACACAACGAACCAAGAAATGCAGTGGACGACGGGGGCCGGAGCCCTGGCGACAGGGAAATACAGCGAACCGCACTTAACTATCTTAACTTAACAGCAAAGAAGCCACACCCCAGAAATAGCATCTCCGCACAACGAGCACCAACTGCCAACCGCGACTGCCATCCGAACTTCGTAGAGGATGACCTGAACGGCTACACGATCTTGCATGCAGTGTCTCCGGAAGAGAAGAAGGCCGCGGCCTCAGAAATTTGCAAAGCATGAGTGCTTCTTTGGCTGCAGCTGCAATGCCAGGCATTGGTTGAAGAGTGCACACCGGTCCCGTCGATGAACCAAGCGATGGGTGCCTTGTGTGGCATGGCCGTAGGCGAGGCAATGCAGAGCCGGGTTAGGTTCACAAAGCGCTCATTTTGGTGAAGTTGCAGGCGATGCATTGGGCCACCCGTTTGAATACATCACGGTGACAGACGTCCCTGGCACTTCCCGCTTTGACCTTGATACATTTGAATTCCATGGCGAGTTCAATAAGTTTGGATGCAAGCGGGGCCAGTGGACTGACGACGCATCAATGGGATTCTGCATGGCGGATTCGTTCATCGTGCGGCAATCATTTGATGGTGGTGATCTGCGCCGTCGTTTCTGGTGCTGGTGGTTTCGGGGCTACAACAATGCTTTCAGGAAAGATGTTGAGCGAGAGTCTCGAAAATCAATCGGCCTCGGGGGCAACACCCAGAAATCCCTTGAGCCATTGACTGCATGTGCTGAGACAGGCTGGGAATTCTTTTCTGCCTTTGGCTGAAACCTGCAGCACCAGAATTATTCTATCGCTGCTCGCAGGTGTTCCACCTGAGTACGAGTCTACCAGCGAGGATGCTGGCAATGGCAGTTTGATGCGGCTTTGGCCCCTGTCGGATAATGCCCTCTCGGCGTAATACACGTGCTGAGTCACCTTAAGGTTGGCGGCTGTGCCCATATTTTTCCATGCTCTTCCGCTTGAGGATCTGTACAGCCGCTGCCTCAGCTTCCTGCCTCGAGTGCTGTATCGCCTGAGGTTCAACTCTATAGACAGCAGGCTGGACACGGCTGCAGGTGTGGCGAGAAAGTCATCGCTTACAACGCATCCGGGATTTGTGGCGGCGGAAGCCTGTGCTTTTCTCGCTCACATTGTGCCGGACTCAGCTTGATTCGATGCAGTGGCGATAGGTCGAGTTTTGTTTCTTTGTTTGCGTAAGTGTGGTGAGTGTGAGTGTTTGGTGAGTGTGTTTGTGGGCGTGCGTGCACGTGCGCGGGCGGGCGCGGGGGTGGGGCCGTCCTGAAGCAGTGTCCCTTGCCTACTGGCCNGGGCGGGGGTGGGCGGGGGGTGCGCGCACCCTTTTTGTAGTGTTGCCAAATGTGCGTATTATGTTGTAGCAACATGCCCTTTGAATCTCTCTATGCGCACCGGAGCTTTGCATGCATGGCCTGGGCAGGCGTCGACATCCTCTGTCAGTTACTTCTGGCTGAGACTCAAGGCTTCCGAAAGTGACCAAGGCTTCTAAGCCCAGCCTACCCAGGCAATCGAAACAGTTGGAGAAATATGACCATCATGTGGCGATCGTATGCGATACGACGAGAGAGCTGGTGAGTCGGTGGGGCATGAGCTGCATTTCAAGCAAGAGTGCCGCAGCGCACAGGTCGCTGTGTTCGCTTTGTTTGAGACTTCACCTAGGTGCGGCAAGCAATGCATTTGCCGCCGGGTTCAGCAACGGCAAGAGAGTTCCTTGATGGCGTGTCCGAGGACACTCCAGGGGAGGGGAAGGGGGGAAGGGAGGAAAGGGGACAGGAGGAGAAAGAGGGACAAAGCAGAAGTCAGAAACGTTTATGGCCTTGTCGTGGCAGGAATTCTATGTGACTTCGGGCCTGGCGAGCCAGAGCGGCCCTGGTTTCGATGAGATGCAATGGCCTCCCGCATTGCAGGGAGAGCAAACGGGGACACAGCAGCGGAGAGGGAGAGGGATATAAAAGAAATATATGTATATATATATATACACATCGTTTTGGAACAAATCCTGGTCTTTCAAACTCCTCCAAAGCCCCATCACATGAGGGGGGCCCATGGTGGCCGGCTGAAGGAAGAGAGAGAGAGAGAGAGAGAGAGCGAGCTTGCAGCTAGACATAGTTACGGTAGAGGCCAAGTACTGAGCGTAAACAACAAGCCACCCCGAACAGACGACCCCAAGAAGGCCCCCCCCCCAAAAAAAAACTCACTGTGTACAACTTTTCAGGTTGACTTTCAGCTTGGCCTGCAACTAGTGTACTTTTTCTGCGCGGAACCTTCAAAGAGAGCAACTAAGGGGTCCCAGTATGCTGCACTCATGCTATTGTGTGGTGTGTTGGTGCGTGCTGGGGGAAAGCTCTCAGAAGGGGATCTCTTGAAACCGGAGTTGGCACCGTAACCTTGTACATTGGGGCCACAGGGGCGCGGGGATGAAGCCTGGGTTGTGTGCTGTGTTTAGTGTAAAGGGTGGGGGTGCCAACTCGGAAACTGGGCGCCGCTAGTGCCGTAGTCTTAGGAGACCCCAAAAGCCGGCCACTTACACAAACCAGAAGTGGTTGGGCGGGCCAAGCGCCTGCGGGTCATTCGTGACCCCTAAGCCCGGCAGAAAGAAAGAAGAGAGAGAGAGCGGGGGAGGCGCGCGGACCTTAGCAAGCAAGCAAGCAAGAGATAGAGAGAGAGAGAGTCTTCACTCTCAGCATGGCCCCTGACAGTAGTGGAGGGCCCCAGCAAGCAGGAACCCGGCGACCTCGGACATTGACATCCGCAAAGGCGATAGCTTTGTCGTCGTTTGGGACGACGGGGACTGGTCCCTCCTTGAAACAATGGACAGCCAGAAAGTTGCAGTAGGAGCCTACGGTGACGCTTTTTAAATATGTGGAGGGCGGCCCAGGCCCAAAGATGACAGAGGTAGTGTAAATGACCTGTTTAAATCCGGAAGTCTCAATGCCCTCCAGCCATCCAGCCCTTCCAGCCTTCCAACCTTCCAGCCTTCCAGCCTTCCAGCCCTCCAGCCCTCCAGCCTTCCAGCCTTCCAGCCCTCAATTCCAGCCCTCCAGCCTTCCATTCAGCCCCTCCAGCCCTCCAGCCTTCTAGCCTTCCAGCCCTCCAGCCCTCGCCTTCCAACCCTCCAGCTTGAAGGCTGGAAGGCTGGAGGCTGGAGGGCGAAGGATGGAAGGCAGGTGGCAGTTGGGCGGCCCAAAGCCACTGCTGTTAGACCTTGTGCAAATGATCTGTTCAAGCTGTTTAAATGTCCGGGTGTTTAAAAATAGGCGCCGTAAGTGGTGCAGCAGTCGACAGTCAGCCAGGGTCACGGTGCAGCCCTAAGCGAAGTTGTATGGGCACAAGGTTAGCTCCAGTCCTAGGCCCACGCCCTGGAGGTATACGTTGTTGCGATATGTACAACGGGCTGGGTGAGGACAGGAATTAACGGGATCAGGCAGGGTTGAATGAAGGTGAGTGGCAGCCCACAACAACGCTGGCAACGATGACTAATCCATAATATTGATGAGAAAAACCCTGGATCTCCAGAGACTGAGTCCTCCAGGCTGCGGTGTGGAGACAGGTGAAGGCAGCCGAAGTACCGAGAGACGGGGCTTGCACTGAGCTTTCACAAGTGAGAACAACACGCCGTCGAAGGCTACGACTCTCACTTTTTTTCGGTCCGGGCGGCCACACATCACAAAGAAGCGCAAGACCACTGCCGAGCCTCCCCGGCCACACTGAATCTGCAGTGCGGCGTGAGCTCGATCCCACTACGCATCGCAGATGCAAGTGCACTGAACGCGGCATATGCAGGACTCAGACACTAGCACAGACTTCACGTCCATTTAAGGGTAGGATCAAGGTGGGGGCTACATGATGAGCTAGGGAGCATCGATGATGGAGGACATACAGGCGGAGCAGAAGGGGGCACGCATTCAGATGCGGAAGGATCAGAGCATTCCCACGCCCGGCGGCCTACTTGCTAGACCACTGCATCCCGTTCGGTGACGAGAGCACGCTGAGCAGAGTACAGTCGCCCTGAAAGCCTGTATTGCTTGGCACACCTTATGCGATGTCCCTAACTCCACCCAGCACTGTAACCCTAGGGACCGGTGGCTCACCGCCGTCAATCAGCGCAACCGGAGCAGGACCTCAGCTCCTGCAAGCAGCACGCGGCTGTGAGCACAGGCCCCAACAGCGCCGTTGCAGACACGACGTTACAATAATAGGTTGGGTGCGGATTTTTTTTTGGGGCAGAGGCAAGGCGGGGTACATTACCTAGCGTGCAACTCATCGCAGCGCATCGCAAGCGACGCAGCCAATCCGTAAGCGCACAGCCAAAACCCAGGCCAGCCTGATAGCCCCTTGGGGCGCAGAAGCGCCCATGATGACCTCAAGAATGACCGGGGGCAAGGGGCGGCCTCGGGGCCGCCCTCACGACAGAGTCAATGTGTGAAGGTTCAAGGACAGCCCAAATAAGATACACCTGATCCGAGGCAAACTCATGGCCTACACTCGAACAATCCTGAGCCGTTGGCTGAACCCCATCATCACAAAACCAAGCCTGATCATCAGCAATGAGATCGCAGGTATAGTGCCCCCGTGAGAAGTGGACCAACATGATACGTGGCAGCACAGATGCGACAGCGGAGGGGAGCACTGGTTAAGGAGCTATCCGTGAAGGCAGGCACACTGAGAAAGCGCGACCATGTGATGATGCACGGGCTCTTAACTACTGCTCCCGAGGCCACCTGCCGGTAGCGCGCAATGCGAAGAATCAGCACCTGAGACGGAAAGCGCAAAGCATGTATGGTATGCTGACCGTGCCAATTCCCGACAAGAGCCTGCAGATCAGCCCTAGAGGCAGCTGGGGGGTCAAGGCCTATGGTGCAGGAGTTAAGACCCGAATCCACAACCCTAACATCACCATCCTCAAAAACCCTAGCGTCCCAACATCAAGCAGCGTGGAATGCAGACACTCAGCCACATGAGCTAGGAGCTCGGCACAGTCCGGTTGCGCAAAGGGGTTCGCCCATCGCGAAAGGAGAGACCTCCAGCTGCGAAGGTTGAAGGGACAAACCGGGACTGTGCGTAGGAAGAGGGCACGAACTGCAGCGGAGCCTATCCGCGACATAGCTCGATCCCAGTGCGGGAATCCGAACATGGACCAACAGCGGCACCTGACGAGCGCATTCATGTAGCACAAGTTGCCCGGATTCGTCCAAACCGTGCGCCTTAGCCGCACCATTCCGCTAGCTTCTGGGTGCCATTCGAGCGTCTGTAGCTCTCAAGGCGCCGGCCAGCTGTTCCAGATTGGCATAGAGCTGGTTGGCTCGAGGGGACCGGGATTGAATGTCCACTTTGAAGGTCACCACTCCTTCCATGGACTCCACCAACCGGCGCGTCGCCGCGAACCGGCTGACTGTCTCTCCATCCGCCAGCCGGTGGCTTTCAGAAGGCACACCAGGCTCTCGTCCGGCTCCAGGGTGCGGGTCGGGCGATCCCAGCGTAGGTACACCCAGTTGCCCTGCTGATCGATCCACTTCGGCTCCCTCGAGTGGCCCTCAAGGTCCGAAGCAACGCCCAAATGAGCGCTACTCTGAGAGCGAGTCCGAACAGCTCCGACGACTCGTCGCTTACCTTCTCCTTCCAGAGTGCAGCAGTCGCCGAATCCCCCACCACCTGATCTGCAGGACTTGTTCTGAGTCCGTCCACGGTTCCCCCGGCCGTCCACAGAACCCTGCTCGGTTCCCACACCTTTGCCCTCCGCTCCCTTCGCCGCCTTGGCGTTTCTGGAGGGAGCACTCGGGTCCGGTCCTGCCGGACGCTTGTACTGGAAACTGAGAAAGCAAGTGCGGGCGTTTGGACCCATGGTGCAGGGCAAGGAGAAGTGCCTGCCAGAGGGCTGTGCAGTGCTTATAATGCGTTGCGCTGGGCGAGAACGTGACTCATTAATGTCGGATACCGATTAAGATACCCCCCCCGATTAGACAGGGCCGTCCCGGGCATTTCATGGGCCTAATGAGGCAAGTCCATTAGACCCCCACCCATTACCACGGAACCCATCCTAACCCCCCCCGATTAGACGGGGCCGTCTCCCAAAATCCCCGAAATAAGGTTTAGGGGCTCATTCGGGCTAGCTTAATGGGTCGAGAACTCATCCTGGCAGACTTTTCCTCATTTCGCACTGTACTACTACTGTACTACTACTGTAATTACTACTATACTCCTGTAC
>BGNK01007318.1:0-18894 GCA_003297005.1 Symbiodinium sp. clade A Y106
TTGGCCGTAACAAATCGTACTGCCGAGTTTTGGTGGCTCTTTCTGGCCCACGTTTGGCCGTAACAAATCGTACTGCCGAGTCTTGGTGGCTCTTTCTGGCCAACTCTTGGCCGCAACAAATCGTAATGCCGATTCTTGGTGGCTCTTTCTGGACAACTCTTGGCCGTAACAAATCGTACTGCCGAGTCTTGGTGGCTCTTTCTGGCCCACATAACCGGCATTGTTTAGCATGACGGCTCAGAACCACCCTCTTTCTGGCCCACATTTGGCCGTAACAAATCGTACTGCCGAGTCTTGGTGGACACGTTTTTGCACATGTGCAAAATTTTTTGCCCATTTTTCTTTCACATTGTTGTCGATTGTGTTGCTATCATAAACGGGACACGTTTTTGCACATGTGCAAAAAGGCATTTGTGGCACTTGCAATTGAACTAGAGATTTCACTGTCCTGGCTTGGTTGGCTCCGTGAAGCGATGGCGTGTGTAGTNTGTGCAAAAAGGCATTTGTGGCACTTGCAATTGAACTAGAGATTTCACTGTCCTGGCTTGGTTGGCTCCGTGAAGCGATGGCGTGTGTAGTAGCTTGGAGTAGGTTTTAAAGCCTTAGAAGTGGCGGCAGCGGCGATGGCGGCGGTCGTGAATTGTGTGCACTGTAGGACTCCAAGAAATCCTCAAGGCGATGTACAACTGTGTTGAGCTTCGTGCAGTAAGCTCATATCTGATAGCTGTCGTTGCTATCATGAAGCGATGTCGTGATCGTCTCTTGTAATTGTCTTCGACAGCTTTTGTAAGTTCGAATTTCTACCNGCAGTAAGCTCATATCTGATAGCTGTCGTTGCTATCATGAAGCGATGTCGTGATCGTCTCTTGTAATTGTCTTCGACAGCTTTTGTAAGTTCGAATTTCTACCTGTCAACTTGTGAACGGCCGAGAAATATGCTGCCTCAGATGTCTGTTGTGTAGTTTCTGTCTGAAATCTATAGTATGTTCTGTCAAGGAAATCGCAGTTATACATCGAGTTGTCAGCAAATCATGCATCGACAGGCTGCTATCATGAAGCGATGTCGGTTGGGCTTTAAGGTTTAGGGCTTAGGGCCTAGGGTTTGGACTTGAAGGGGCCATGGGGTTTGAGCTTGAAGGTTTAAGGCCTAGGGTTTGGGTGTTGAACTGAGCTGAAGGTATTGTAAAACTTTTTATTTCTTAATGTTTTGGGATTCTCTGGGTGGGTGGGTATTATTCTATGTTCAATATAGCGAACTTGACTAGATACTGCTCGACCAGAGCTGCTGAACCCTAAACCCTCAACCCTCAACCCTCAACCCTAAACCCTAAACCCTAAACCCTAAACTAAGCTAAAGCCTCAACCCGAAGAGCTTCTCCGAATTGCGCGAAGTGCACTTTCCTTGTGGCAACCTCAAGGGCTCCAGGGCTTAGGGTTTGGTGTTTAGGGTGCAGGGTTTAGGGTTTGGTGTTCAGCAGCTCTGGATCTAGTCAAGTTCGCTATATTGAACATAGAATAATACCCACCCACCCAGAGAATCCCAAAACATTAAGAAATAAAAAGTTTTACAATACCTTCAGCTCAGTTCAACACCCAAACCCTAGGCCTTAAACCTTCAAGCTCAATCTTCATGGCTGAACCTCTAAAGCCCAAACTCTAGAATCGAAACCGTTCAACACTCAAACCCTAGGCCTGAAACCTTGAAGCTCAAACCCTAGGGCCTAAACCCTAAAGCCCAAACCCTAGGCCCTAAACCCTAGAGCCCAAACCCTCGGCCCTAAACCCTAAAGCCCAAACCCTAGAGCATAAACCCTAAAGCCCAAACCCTAGAGCCTAAACCCTAAAGTCCAAACCTTAGAGCCCAAACCCTAGACCCTAAAGCCCAAACCCTAGAGCCTAAACCCTAAAGCCCAAAAAGTAGGCCCTAAACCCTAAAGCCCAAACCCTTGAGCCTAAACCCTAAAGCCCAAACCCTAGAGCAACGCCATTAAGAAATAAAAAGTTTTACAATACCTTCAGCTCAGTTCAACACCCAAACCCTAGGCCTTAAACCTTCAAGCTCAATCTTCATGGCTGAACCTCTAAAGCCCAAACTCTAGAATCGNAAGTTTTACAATACCTTCAGCTCAGTTCAACACCCAAACCCTAGGCCTTAAACCTTCAAGCTCAATCTTCATGGCTGAACCTCTAAAGCCCAAACTCTAGAATCGAAACCGTTCAACACCCAAACCCTAGGCCTGAAACCTTGAAGCTCAAACCCTAGGGCCTAAACCCTAAAGCCCAAACCCTAGGCCCTAAACCCTAGAGCCCAAACCCTCGGCCCTAAACCCTAAAGCCCAAACCGTAGAGCATAAACCCTAAAGCCCAAACCCTAGAGCCTAAACCCTACAGTCCAAACCCTAGAGCCCAAACCCTAGGCCCTAAACCCTAAAGCCCAAACCCTAGAGCCTAAACCCTAAAGCCCAAAAAGTAGGCCCTAAACCCTAAAGCCCAAACCCTAGAGCCTAAACCCTAAAGCCCAAACCCCCTAGGCCCTAAAACCTAAAGCCCAAACCCTAGGCCCTAAACCCTAAAGCCCCTAAACCCTAAAGCCCAAACCCTAGAGCCCTAAACCCTAAAGCGCAAACCCTAGAGCCCAAACCCTAGGCCTTAAACCCTAAAGCCCAAACCGTAGGCCCTAAACCCTAAAGCCCAAACCCTAAAGCCCAAACCCTAGGCCTTAAACCCCAAACCGTAGGCCCTAAATCCTAAAGCCCAAACCCTAGAGCCTAAACCCTAAAGCCCAAACCCTAGAGCAACGCCAATGTATCTTTTCAGCTTTGATTGTTCCCCTACCCACCCTAGCTCCTTTCCCCGTGCCGACGAAAGACCCTAAAGCCCAAACCCTAGGATCTAAACCCTAAAGCCTTGAGAACGGTCCGGCTGTACGAAAATCGGCTTGAGAACGGTCCGGCTGTACGAAAATCGGCTTGGGAACGGTCCGGCTGTACGAAAATCGGCTTGAGAACGGTCCGGCTGTACGAAAATCGGCTCGAGAACGGTCCGGCTGTACGAAAATCGGCTTGAGAACGGTCCGGCTGTACGAAAATCGGCTTGAGAACGGTCCGCCTGTACGAAAATCAGCTTGAGAACGGGGGGGGTCCGTACGAAAAAATCCCATAGGGTTTAAATATATATAGTAAGAGAGGGTTTAGGGTTTAGGGTTTAGGGTTTGGTGTTTAGGGTTCAGGGTTTAGGGTTTGATGTTTAGGGTTCAGGGTTTAGGGTTTAGGGTTTAGTAAGTAGGGTTACATTTGGGGTGAGTAGCGCCCTTTTGCTCTTTTTAGTGTGGGGTCTCCTTACTAGATCTGAATATATGGAAAAAGGTACCCTTTTTCTAGGGCTACTTTGGAACAACGTATAAGTGACCTAAGTGGGGTTCTCCTAATCACATCCTTACCTAACAACAAGTCCCGTGAGCCTTTAAGAACGTTAGCCTTGCACACTTCTGCTGCTGAGCTATTTGCACAAGTTTCTTACGCTGTTGCATTTAGGCTGTCCGTTTGTTTGAGGCCTTCTGACACAGAAGCCTGAATAACTACCAATACTATTCCTTATAAGAGGTCCTTATTCAAATCACTTTGCAACATACCCCAGCACCCTTTTCTAGTTGTTACTAAGACCCGCAAAAGTCGGTTGTACGGTTTGTTTGAGGGCTTTCTGTGTCCAGCTCATAGTCTAAGTTGCCGAAGACGGCTGAAAGCAAGCGGTCTCAAAGAAGGCCCCGGCTTGCCTTTTTTCTGTGGGTGCTTCAGATTTCAGGATTTAGGGTTTTGGGGTGTTTAAGGTTTCTTCAGCGATTCGGGGCTTCCTGCTTGGGTTTCGGGTGTGTTGCGGGGTTGGGGATTGGGGGCCTCATGCTTGTTGGTTTTCGACTTTGGGTCTTGAGGCTGGTCTTGAGGCTGCTTGGTTTGGGCTTTTTTGATTCATTTAGGGCTTAAGGGGGTTTTGACTTTGGGGTTTCAGATTTTCCATCGTGGTGCTGCGCCTCATTCATTGCTAGCTTGTGCGAGTCTGTGGAGCGTGGACGCCGGACTCGGGGGTCGTGGACGCCAAGGAGAAGGACAAGCCTGCCAAAAAGAAAAGCAGAACCCAGACCGCGGGAGGATCCAAAAAGTAGATCCCTTAATGGGGGTTCCTATAGAGTACCCTTAGTAGTATAGGGCCCCAAATTAGGGGATCTACTTTCTCGACCCTAAACCCTAAACCCAATACCCTAAACCCTAAACCCAATACCCTAAACCCTAAACCCATACCCTAAACCCTATACCCTAAACCCTATACCCTAAACCCTATACCCTAAAGCCTAAACCCAAATTAGGGGATCGACTTTCTAGATCCTCCCTTAAGGGGTCTGGGAAGGGATGTGGGCCTTGCAGGGCTCAGCGGCCCAGCGACTTGGAAGTCCACAAGACGCCGACGCTCAGCGAGCTGGACTTCAGGGTCTCCTATTCCCTGGGAAGTGGTACTTAGAGGATCATGGGACTTAGTAACTAGGGTTCCTTAAAGGGCTCGTTTAAGGGATTCTTTAGGATTTAGGGATCTATTAAGGGTTCAACAAGGGGGAGTTTAGGGTACTTAGAGGATCATTGGACTTAGTAGGTTATAATTGGGGTTATAAGTCCCCTAAGTTGGGTTATCCTAATTATATCCTACTTATAACCTTACTTACTAAGTCCCATGAGCCTTTAAGTAAGGTGCATGGCAGCCGACCATTCGCAGAGACATGTGAGGAATTCTGCGTGCAGCGAGGACATTATCGTCCACACGTTTAGCTGGCTGACACGATCAACAATGAAATGGTGGCTTCCGGGGTCTTGCAGGTTAGTCAAAGAACGTATTATAGGGGCCTAATATTTACCAATGTTATTCTGGGGGTTCCTTTCTATTTTTGCAAGATAGAGCACCCTCAAATCCTATTTCTAATTATCAAGTCCCATTCATTAGAGTTTGCTGGTTGATGGTAGGGCTGGTAGGGTTTGGTTTGTTGGGCTTTTACGAGGTTTTCAATATGGGGTAGTTAGCTGCTCCCCGGATGACAGAAGTTCGAAAGCGGGTATCCTGGGTTCCTGTTAAGAGACGTAGTTTAAGTTACTAGAACCAGGAAACCATGTTATTTACTGCAGATCCCGGTTATAGCAACCTAAATGACATTCCTTGACAAGAATCCAGTACCCAAAGCCCCGGGAGGATCCAAAAAGTAGATCCCTTAATGGGGGTTCCTGTAACCTGGAGCTGAATAGCTGAATGGAGGTTTGTTCATCATCACAAGGCCTAAAATACTGTATACCCAGACCCTTAAAGGGAGGATCTAGAAAGTAGGTCCCCTAATTTGGGGCCCTCTACTACTAAGGGTACTTTATAGGAACCCCTATTAAGGGATCTACTGTTTGGGGTCTGGGTGTGAAAACTCAAAACCTCAAAACCCCCTCGCCCTGCTGCCTTGATCCTAAACCAAAAGCCCTTAATGTGGGAACCTGATTAAGAAACCCTGGGCCTAGAACCCCAAAATAGTAGGATTCATATAAGGAACCCTAATAAAGGCCCAAGGTTTCTCAATCAGGTTCCTACATTACCCCCAAGCCCTTAGCCTAAACCCTAAAGGCCCTAAACCCAAAGCCCTGAACCCTAAGCCGTGAATCCTTAATCCTAAGCCCGAAACCGCAAGGCCTTGACCCTAAGCAAGGAATCCTCATCCTAAAGCCTAAACCTAAAGCCCTTATCCCCAAGCCGTGAAGCCTTAACCCGAAACCCTAAACCCGGAGCCCGGAACCCTTAACCCTCAGCCGTGCAACCCTAATCCGCGCACGTCCTGTGCAAGCCTAGATGCACGACTTGGGAGTTTCCGAAAATTAGGCTACCTTATTTTGGGGTCCTTATAATAAGGATCCTACTACTATTTAGGGTACTATATTAGGGTTCCCCCCACTTAGGCCCGGCCCGGCGCCCAGCCCAAGGCCTTTTCCTGAAACCTTCGTCTGCTGAAACCGGGTTTTGCAGGTTTTTTCTTAGTAGCTGAGTGGATACACTTTGAACTTTTGGGGGTTAATATTACCCACTATAACACTGAAAGTCTACACTTTTGGGGGGCTTATGAACTCAGCAACTCAGTTTAGGGGTTAATTCAAAAGCGTGTTCAGAGGTTTTGCACGGCTGTATACAGTCCAGATTGGGGGCCATGTTGAAGGGCTCCGGCATAGAAGCCTCTATATCATGGGAGGGACTCCTTTCATCTAACCTTGTTGACAGCTCTTCTGTAGGGGTCTTAAAACGTGTTATGACATCCCCTTGTAACATAACAATAATGTAACGCAAAGCCCCATTTGACGGGAATGATATCAAACCCTTTCAAGCCGTGAAACATCCTGCGGAATCAAGCTGCAAAAAGCATACATATCGTTACATCATTACGACATCCTGCTCGAACTCGGAAAGCTTCAAGACCTAATGCAGGCCGTGGTATCTCAACCGAGACGTTCGATTTACTGCCCGCTCGGGCGAGGCTGGTTGGAAGCAAGGATTCAGCACACTGCCCCTAAACCCTAAACCCCTAAACCCCTGAACTCTAAATGGTGGCCTTACTTTCTCATTCTGAGGGAAGAGGAGTTTAGGCATCAAAGCCATTCCGAGCACAGTGTGTGGGGCCGACATGAACGTCCTGATTACCTTAGTAGCCTAGTGGATACACTTTGAACTTTTTGGGACAAGATTACCTGCTATAGAACTGAAAGTGTACACTTTTGGGGGCTTATGAACTCAGCAACTAAGTTACGGATATTCCCACTTGAGTGTTTGTTGTTTCAAGTTGTCTCAGCGTCCGTGCTCAAGCGTGCGGGGCGCAAGTTTCGAGATGGACTAACAGTCCTAGGCGTCAGGGCTTGCCAGGTAAACTATGCTTGGTGTAAATGTATTAGGGTTTAGGGTTTAGGGTATCTTATACATGTATACATATGTACTTTATATATACAGAGACACGGAGAGAGAGCGAGAGAGAGAGCGACAGAGAGTGTGTGTGTCTACTTCTATAGGGGCTATAAGGGGTTACTAATTTAATTGCTCAGACTTCCAAATAAGGGTCTGTGTCAGTGTATATAGGGCCCGTCAGCAGTTGTGGGGAATGTGTATTCCGGGTGTGTTTACTAGGAGACTAGGGATACCAACCCATACAGAGTATACATCGGCTACATCGGCTCTGTCGCCATTATTGAAGAACCATGTTGAGGCCTAGGTGTTTGAGATATACGTGCATGCACCATGACCCAATGAACAGACCCTTTACTTGTAAGTCCTACAATCACAATCAGGCATCAGGAGGTTGGAGCAAACATCCACTAGGTTCCCCAGTAGCACCCTTTTGTGTTTTTTTCACTTTGCGCTCCCTGTATCAGAAACCACACAGTAGGAAAAAGGGTACCCTTTATTGTGTACCCTTATTATTAAAGAGCTATTGGGCAACCTGGTTTAGACCGTACAACGAGGATCCTGGGCGCGTTGTTCTTAAGGACAGTGGCTTGTGGATCAGGAGACGCGAAAGCCCTACACCTGCAACGGCAAAGCCGAATATTGGTATCAGCAGAATGACTACGCAGTTACCGTACGGCCCTTACTCCTGCCGATACTTCCACTGCATTTCGCGGTGCAGCGCACCGACACGTGCCGGTGCGTGTTTGATGTTTGCACCTTCCACTACAAAGCATCGGCAGCGGGGAACTGGTGCTGCAACTGACGGCTCATCTCTTGAGCATCCTGACAGAGCACAACTCAGGCGTAAGAACGCAGGGTTGCGCCTTCGACGGAACCAGCGCAAAGTCCAAGCCTAGCCTGGCACTGTCCGGTTTAGTACTTTCCCAAAGTCTCGATGTACCCATATGCTAGGTACTTAGGCCTTAAAGTACCTATATAGGGACCCCTTTAAGGCCTAGGAACCTACTAGATGGGTACACGGAGTGTTAGTATCTTTGGCTGAGCTCCAAGACTTTTTTCCCTTTTCAACTTTTGCCAATTGCAGAAGCCCCCGTTCAAGCACTGGGCGTTAGCCGAGGTCCGCTATCGGCCCACATCCAACAACGGCTCCTAGCGTATCACGAAGCGATTCAGCCTACAACACTCGTTTGGCTGCCGCAAACTCCGGTATGGTGACGCCTACGTTGACCTCAGCAGCTTCATATTTCCCAGAATAGACACACTGTATACAGTATACACTGTAATCCAACCCCGAAACCCCCCGCTCTGCTTACGAAGACTCCTACAATCCAACCTTCACTCAAAAGCTAAGCCTTACAAAAAGCTGTGCTCTCGGCCCAGACCTTACCAAAAAAAACCAACGAAGCCGTGTAAGTTCTATGGTTCCATGCAGCAAGCCTCCAATGTGCCTAAGACTTAGTGACATCACATCTTTGGGTTTCGGATAGTAGCTTTGTGGTACAATATAGGGGCTAATAATTACCAAGACTATTTTGGGGGTTCCTTATAATAGTTTTCGTGTAATATACCGCAAAACCCTATTCTAAGTATTAAGGGCCCTATAGTCATGGGCTCCCGGATGCCTAGGACAACCCCCTGTAACTACCCCTGAATTTCACCTGAATCCAGTACACCTTAAATACCTTAAACCCTACCACCCGAAACACGCAATTGAACCGTTCGAAGAATGGGGCACATGAAGCAGCACTTAAAGGAAACGTTATCCTGCCCAAAACCCTATACTTAGTAGCTGAGTAGGTCACCTTTAACCTTTTGGGGTCTATATAATCCTAGCATAACTGTAACTGAAAAGCTTAGCCTTTTTTTGTGCTAGGCTACTCAGCCACATAACAGACCTGAAAGCCTTGATCCTCGCGCAGCACTATGAACCGCTACCCTAAACCCTGAACCCTGAGCCCTAAACCCTAAACCCTAAACCGAAACCCCGAAGCCCTAAACCCGTGAAGCCTTCTACCGTAAACCCTTAAATTAACCCCCCAAAAGGCTCATAAACCCTGACACCCCCAAACCCCTAAACCCTTAAAGCCCTTAAACTCCTTTGAACCCTTAAAACACAAAGCCGTAAACCCCGAAAGAGCCCTAAACCCCAAAGACCCCCCAAACCCTTGAAGCCCTTAGCCCTTAGACCCCTAAACCCGTTTAAACCCCTAAAGGAACCCTTATAGGAACGCTTATGGGAACCCTTAAAGGAACCTTTACACCTTTATAGGAGCCCTGAAAAGAACCTTTATCCTTAAAGGAATCCTTATAGGAACCCTTAGAGGACTCCTTTTAGGAGCCTTTAAAGGAACCCTTAAAGGAATCCTTAAAGTTTGTCCGCAGAGCCCCGGAGGCTTTCATCCGACTCCCGAAGGCCCCCGCGGCATCGACTGGGATTTTTTGGGGGTTTCCTTAAGGGTCCATGGAATTTATTTATAGTAGCCCTAAACCCCTAAACCCTAAACCCCTATAGACTCTAAACCCCTAAACCCCCAGATCCTTTATAGTAGAAGCCAGAAAGTTGGAACATGGATTTAGGATGATTCGTGCTAGGATTCCCTCTACTTTACCTTAAGGGCATGAGGATAATGAGGTTCCAACTTTCTGGCTTCTACTGTAGGGGCTAAATAATGACCAATAATACTACTTGGGTACATGATCCCTTGGGTTTTTGTTCAAGTTTAGGGTTTGGAGGTTGATGTTTAGGGGTTGGAGATGGAGATTTAGGTGTTTAGGGTTTGGAGGTTTAGGTGTTTAGGGTTTAGGGCGTGGGGGTTTAGGGATTTACATAAGGTTTATAGGGTTTAGGGGTTTGGGGATTTAGGGTTTAGGGTTTGGGGTTTACTCAGGTTCATTAAATTGTGTTCTGCGCACCTATAAGTCTAGCTACCCTGATAAGCACCCTAGCTACCAAGTCCCATGGTTCTGTGAGTATAGCCAGATAAGGTACATAGTATATACTTCTAGAAAACTGACTTACGGCCATATGCCGTAATAAACCGTGCCGCATACTAATCAAAGGATCCCTCCACACTTCAAGGTATGTTCCTGGACTAAGTAGCAAGACCTATATAGGGGCCTGCAATGGGGTTCAGCCCCATCTAGTCTAAGCCGGTAGGGGAGAATGGAGGTTTAGGGTTTAAGAGTTCAGGGTTTGAGGGCCTAGGGTGTTCGGGCTTCATGAATGGGGCTTCGGGGTTTTAGGGTCTTGGGTGTTTCGGTGAGATTGAGCTAGAAGGACCTGCCCCGAAACGTCCATAAAGTCAGAAGTTTATGGTCAGGGCTTTGGGGGTTTGAGCCTGGGGTTCTGGTAAACGTCTGAGCTCTTTAAGGCCGTCTGTCCCGTCTCAGGTGGTAAGCAAGGAAGAAAGGAATTTAGATTCTCCCGTAGGCCCAAACTCCAACCCCCAAGCCCTAAACCCCGAGCCGTTGACTTCAAGCCCTGAACCCCGAATCATAAATCCCTGAACCCCAAGTCAACAAACCCCCAACCCCTAAATACAAAATCCTAAATCCCTAACTAAATCCCCAAACCCCAAATCAATAAACCCCCAACCCCTAAATACAAAATCCTAAATCCCTAAATCCCCAAACTCCAAAATTCTGAACACCGCGATGTGCCCTTGGAGCCTGGGGCTTTTGCCAGGCTGATGGCGAGATCCTGCTCGAAGAGGCCATGTTGGATGGGTTTTGGGTTTGAGGTTCAGGGTTTAGGGCTTAGGGGCTTAGGGGTTTAGGAGTAGGATTTGCTTTGGATACTGCCACCACTCAGAATCAGTTGAATATTAAAGGGCCAACCTAGGCCCATAGTAGTTGAATAAGGACTTTTGTTATGGTCTGTGTAAGTATCGCCCTTGAAGTTACATGGAATAATATTTATAATGTAGACATCTGGCGCTTAAGGTATCCCTCTAATAGACTTTTACTGTTAGGGGAGAGGGGAGGGGTACCCATGATTTGCCTATGGTCTGGAACCCTCTAGAAAGTTGGAACTTGGATTTAGGATAATATTCTAGCTGGGGTTCCCTCTGCTTTACCTTAAGGGTATGAGGATCACGATGTTCGAACTTTCTGGTTTCTCCTTCAGGCATAGTATAGTATGTCCCCAAAGGTTAGTCTAACCACTAAGACCCTGGAGGTGTTGCAGGTTCAAGCCAGCAAGCATCCCTCTTGGGGCTTAGTTTAGGATACAGGGTTCAGGGTGCGCGAGTCCACCTCGTTCTCACTCTCTAGTCTGATGGGGAGATTTTGGCTGTCGCGAGGGTGTACGAGGAACCCGAATGGACACCGGGAACAACTTCGGTTGCCTTTCTGCTCGAGGCGGGCCTGCAAAGGCAGAGAATCCCTGAGACCCTGTTGGATCCCATTGTCAGAGGCTCGGGCCGATCTTTTGAGCCGGAACAGGTGGACGTGGACCGCCCTTTTGGCCCCAGGCGGAAGTTGGAAGCATTGAAGCACCTTGCACAGCCAACGAAGTTTCAAGCAGCAGCCCCTTTACGACTCACCCGCATTCATCAATTATGATGCTGCGCGTGGTTAATCTCAGAGAGGGTACCAGGGCCAGATAGTCCCAGGCCCCAAGCCCTAACCGAAACCCTAACCCTCCAAGCTCAGCTGATGGAAAAGGGCCCACAAAAAAACTACTTGTAGGGTCGGGAGACTCAGTAAGTAGGTCTTAAGTAGGGATGCTTATACGGGATCCTAATTGGGGGCTGATGATACTTATAACTCTCTAAAGTAGCTACTTACAAAGTCCCCCGACCCTCCAAGTATAAGGTTTTCGCTTACCCCTAATAAAGGGGCTTAAACAATTACCTATACTATTTTTTGGGGGGGTCCTTACTGTAATTATAGTAGAGTGGGCCGCAAAACCCTATTCTAATTGTCAAGGCCCCTAGAGTAAACCGGCTCCGCAATTTCTCGCTTCCTGGCAGGTGAACCAACCCGATTGGGTCGTTTGTCCCAGGCCCGACCGGTTGTAGAGGGCTTAGGGTTTAGGGCCGGTTTCGGGCTTATAGGGTTTATGGGTTTTTTGGGTTTACGGAGGGTTTAGTTTAGGGTGGAGGGATTTAGGGTTTGGGGTTTAGGGTTTAGGGTGTAGGGTTTGGGGTTTAGGGTTTAGGGTTTAGGGAGACTTCATAGGTCAGAGTTTTCAAGATTTCGATGTCGGGTGTAATGCAGGGGCCTCTATAATTAGAAACCCTAAACCCTAAGCCCAAAACCCAAAACCCTAAACCCTAAACCCTAAACCGACAACGCGTACAACAAGGAACCCGAAGGACTGCGTTTTCAAGGTTTCAGTTCAGGGTTCTAGGGTTCAGAGTTTGGGGTTTAGGGCCTAGCCGGTTCATGGATGAGGTGTGGTCAGTCCGACAGTGAGTAGCTGAACAGCCTTACTCCCAAATCCTGAATTCGGGGATGGGATCATTCATTCCCCTGGCCGTAAACCCTCAGCCGCAACCCTGAACCTTGGACCCTGAGCCCTAAACCCAAACCTAGCCTCTAAACGTCTTCACACCCTTGAGCCTTTTGTGTAATTGAAAACTCAGAACTTGCGGGTGCTCCACGCCATATTACAAAGCCTAAATTCCTAAAACCTAAACCCAATTTTGTTTTTGATGCAAATCCAACCTAAACTCCTAGGACCTAACCCTACATGATTTTTGTCTCTAAGCCACGCGCCAGGTTTTTCTACATCCGTGCTTGCTGCAGGCGCCGGGTGAAAGTGAAGGCCGGGCTATTTATCTTAGTGTCATTGGCTTTCTAGGTATCTACTTAGGACATTTTTTAGTTTCCCTTATTGATTTGTATAGAGCCCTAGGTGTACATGATTTGGGAGACTGTTGATATCGACTCCTAGTTCAGGGTTCGATCAGGATGCTTATTCGGGCTTAAGGGTTTAGGGTTGGGGTTTAGGGTTTTGGGGGAGGTTCATAGTGTTCGGAGAGCCTGGTCTGGTGGTCTTCAAGACCCTAAACCCTAAACCCCTTTAGAAACCTCAACCCCCCTAAACCCTCAAACCCTAAGCCTAAACCCTTTTGAAAAACCTCAACCCCCCTAAACCCTCAAACCCTAAACCCTTCTAGAAACCTCAACCCCCTAAACCCTCAATCCCTGAACTACTGCTTGAGCCGCTTGAAACCAGGGGGAATCCTCAGGAGTCATTTCTGTTGTTACATTGCACTTAAAGTAGAAGCCAGAAAGTTGGAACATCATTATCCTCATGCCCTTAAGGTAAAGTATAAGGGATCCTAGCACTAATCCGCCTAAAGCCATGTTCCAACTTTCTGGCTTCTACTATAAAGGATCTGGGGGTTTAGGGGTTTAGAGTCTATAGGGGTTTAGGGTTTAGGGGTTTAGGGTTTAGGGCCTATAAGGTTTATAGGGTTTAGGGTCAGGGGACCCACTTAGTAACTGAGTGGATACACTTTACACTTTTTGGGATAATATTACCCACTATAAAACTGAAAGTGTACACTTTTGGGGGGCTTATGAACAAAGGGAACTATGCGCAACTAAGTTAGAGAAGGAGCAGCACGAACAAAGAACGACCGCCTTCGGCGATAATCCTGCTGTTAAGACCTGCTCGGGACCGATGACCCGGCCGAGTTTAGCTAATGTAGGGATTTAGGGTTTAGGGGTTTAGGGCAAGTTTAGGGTATAGGGTATTTAGCTAATATAGGGGCTTCCATAATTAGAACAGGGTTCCTTTGAAGGGGTCTATGCTGCATCCATAATATTAAGAATAGTATCATATAGGGGCCTCAGTAATTAGAATAGGGTCCCAGTATACAATAATTTAATTATAGGAACCCAAAAAACAGTAATTATTAAGGCCCCTATATTTCAATCACACATCGCGGGTTTAAGGTTTAGGCTGTAAGGTTTAGGGGTTTAGGGTTTAAGGTTTAGGGGTTTAGGGTTTCAGGTTTAGGGCTTTAGGGGTTTAGGGTTTAGGGTTTATAGTGTTCAGGGTTTTGGGTTTAGGCTTAGGGGTTTAGGGTTTAGGGCTCTACCGCCACACCTTCGGAGTTAGGGGTTTAGGGGTGAAAGGCAACCCTTGCAAGCCCAGCATCCCATTATGGAGGTCCGAACATATTTGTGATTGGTAGTATCCTCTGGGTTCTACCATAACTATGCTATGGTTTATCACACTCCACGTACCATAACTACACGATCGTGAACCTCGACGCCTATTCTGATCATTAACAACGCGGCCCGTATATTGAACCCCGTGCCCTGTAAACTGCCTTCAGCCAATGAAAACGCTTCGCAACTACATATGGGTGATGTTGTCAAGGTGGTTCCAAGACATTGGGTACCCAGAGAGCCCAATACCCCTTAATTAAGGAATATTGCATTTCAATCATAATATGAAGCCCTAGATAATTTAAGCCATATTCCTTACTGAAGAGGTATTGGGCTCTCTGGGTATACACTCCCTCATCCTACTCAGAACGGGAGCCTACGTTTGTGGTTATTGTGGGAGCAGGCAGTTTGAACCATCACCTCCCACGACCAGAAGCAGGAAAGTCTAAAGCCTGAAGTCTGCAAACCTTGCACATTTCAAAGAACCCTACATACGCAACATGCCGAACATGCATCTTGTAAGTGACGTTGTTCGGTGGAGTTTTTGGGTGTGTATGTATATATATATATATGTATATAGAAGCCTGAGTAAGCAGCAATGCTACTCTTTGAGGTTTAGGGCTTCGGAAGTTCTAACTGCAATATACCCTACCCCAGAAATCCTTAGCTGAGTATTAAGGCTTCTAGAGTACTTGCGTGCAGAAACCCTCAAGCGCTGAAAACCCGGGACCCTACTCCCTACGCTCTAAGTTCTGGTAGCCGTAAACCCCGATAGCCCTAGCCCCTAAATCCTAAACCTTGTTAGCCCTGAGCCCTACTTGGAGGATCAAGGGACTTAGTAAGCAAGCTTATAAGCACCTTAATTGGGGTTTACAGGTAAGTAGATACCTTAACAGTACATAACACAAGACCCTCTTGCAGAATGCTTGAAGGAACCCTTCAAGGAACATTTGAGATACTAAGTCCCATAATCCTTTCAATAGACCCTATAGAATTCCGTTATAGAATCGTTAAAGGAGACCACAAAGGAGCGTTTGAGTTACCAAGTTCCATGGTCTTTTGGGACTTTAAGCAGACCACAAACCTCCTTATAGAACCTTAAAGGAACCCTTAAAGTTCCGTTTCCCATGAACCAGCCCCTTACAGAGCCGCTCAGTGAGCCCTTTAAAGAACCCCTTAAGTTTTTAAGTCCCATGTTCCTTGAAGTA
The DNA here is from genome assembly GCA_003297005.1 of Symbiodinium sp. clade A Y106. Classification (NCBI taxonomy): domain Eukaryota; class Dinophyceae; order Suessiales; family Symbiodiniaceae; genus Symbiodinium; species Symbiodinium sp. clade A. Next base: position 15,300 of record BGNK01007318.1, read on the forward strand.
AATCCTTGCACACATTCAGGGCCTCTCCCCGTCTCGGCACGGCGAGCTGGTTCAGCCCTCAGTCGTTGTTTTCCTGTCCAGGGCTCCTTTGCAGGGTTCCTTTCCCAAAGGGTCTTAGGTACTGTTGTGGAGGATACGTCCCCCAAATCATAACAATGGTTCTTCCTATAGAAAGCCTACATTCTACTAGAAAGCCCCTAAACCCTAAACCCTAAACCGTGGCCCTTTGCGTTTAAAGGGTTCCGATAAGGGCTTGGTTGTTCCAGGTCTCAGGGTCCCTTCCCAGACCTCTTAAGGGAGGATCCAAAAAGTAGATCCCTTAATGGGGGTTTAGGGGTTAGGGGTTTCGGTTTTTAGGGTTTAGGGCTCAGGGGTTAGGGGTTTAGGGTTTTAGGGTTTAGGGTTTAGGGGTAGATCCCTTAATGGGGGTTCCTATAAAGTACCCTTAGTGGTATAGGGCCCCAAATTGGGGGATCTACTTTCTAGATCTTCCCGGGGGTCTGGGTTTAGGCTTTCAGAGTACCTCTATGGGCTCCCTTAAAATTTTCCGGAAGCGGTTTTACTTAAAGGCTCATGGGACTTAGTAAGTAAGGGTTTAGGGTTCCTTTTAAGGGTGCTATAGGGTTCTATAATAGGGTTCCATTTAAGGGTTTAGGGTTTACTTAAAGGCTCATGGGACTTGGTAAGTAAGGTTATAAGTAGATTATAATTAAAGTAAACCCACTTAGGGGACTTATAACCCCAGTTATAACCTGCTTACTAAGTCCCATGATCCTTTAAGTAGGGTCTACTTGCAGGACCAACGGTTATTCTTACGGTACTTGTGCACAAACTTACCTTGTTGCCAATTGAAAGTACTTGTAACCTTGCTTACTGGTCTACTTGCAGGATCAACGGTTATTCTCACGGTGCTTGTACATAAAAGCACCTATTGCCAATTGAAGTGCTTGTAACCTTACTTACTAGGTCCCATGATCCTCCAAGCACGTGTGGTCGGCTGGATGGGGGGGGGGGCCTGCGTTTGGGGTTTAGGGGTTCGGGGTTCAGGATTTGGATGTAGGTTTCAAGGCTAAGGATTAAGGGTTTAGCGTTAGGGTTCGGGGTTTTGGGGGGATTCAGGGGCTATTGAGGGGTTGAAGTTTGGGGTGAGGGTTTGGGGTTGCTGAGCTTTTCTCTAATCACCTACACCACCTTGAAAGGGATCCTTAAGGGTTCCTTAAAAGGGATCTATAGGATCTATAGGATTTAGGGTTTAGGGTTTAGGATAGGGGCCGTAATAAATACCTGTTCTACTATTTTGCGGGCTCATTTTTGTTGTTATAGAGTAACGGGCCCCAAAGCCCTAGTCTAATTGTTATTAAGGCCCCTATACTAGGTCTTCCAGTAGTACCTGCCATATATGGGAGTTTGCGAATTAGGGTACCTTATCTTGGGGTCCTTATAGTAAGGATCTTACTACTTAGGGAACTATATGAGGGTCCCCTGTTTTCGGAAATTCCCGTATCCGTTTTTCAAAACCCGAACACTTGGAAAAGACTACCCTTATTATTAAGGGGCGACTAGGGCATCCAGAATCCTAGAACCCAAGAACGCTGATCGTCAAGTCTTGCACCTGCAATTTACTAGATAGAAGACAGACCGGAACTCCTGTACAATTCTCCTAGCCGCAAGTCTGTTTGAATGCTGCATGCTTGAAACACAGGACAAGTTCAGCGATGCTTACAAATCCTGGACTTACAATCTGCATATCACGTCCCTGAACACTCAGACAGTCATTACATAGGCGATTTAGAGCTTGGGGATTAGAGTTCCACTGAGAGTTTTCTGGGCTACTGTTCCTCCCAAAGTCAGACCGAGCCGAGGCGAACAAGAAACGGCACAGAATACATGCTCGATAGGTCAGCACACGCGCAAGCACACACACACACACAAACACACCCACAAAACACACGCCACGTGCGTGCCTGCACACGCACACTTGCATGCACGCGTGCCTTCACAGACGTTTGTATGTACTTCTTCTCAATGCTCGCAACACTGTACTGGGCTTTGGAGTACCATACTTTAATACTCTTTTTCTTAAAGGAACCCTTATGAAATAAGAGTGTATACTTTTTTCTCCCTGGTTACTTAAAAGCCCAGTGTAGGAACCGAGATCTCATCAAGCGGTTTCACTGGAATCCCCGAACCCAGTTCCCCTTAATCGAATACCCAGAGGGTCCATATACACTACTATTATGGAAGTAGGCCCTAAAAGACCATCCCCATTATGGTTTTGGGGACCTAATTCCATAATAGTAGGGTATATGGACCCTCTGGGATAGGAATCCAAGAGCGAATGTTTTAAAGAAGATGCTGAAGCCCTACTCCCACGAATCCTACGCTAGCGGCAATACGGGATTTTCTGGAAACAAGTGACAGTGCTCTAGATCTTCAAATACTATACTCTTTTCTACCATTCCTGCTATTCTTCGGACCCAGTAAGGCACCGCTAGCTGTCGGAAGCTTCCATATCCTGGCCCGCCCCAAACCCTAAACCCTCAGGTACCCTACCTTAAGCCCTAAACCCTAAACGGCCCTAAACCCCAAACCCTGCCGTAATCGTACGAAACTCTCATATCCTAGCCAAGGCCATTCCCCATCGACACGTGAATCGGCTGGTGAACTGCCCTCCACTCGGCCACGTCAGCAGTTAATCTAGATTACCCTTATAGGGACATGTAATGGCTCGGTCACGCAGGCTAAGTTCCGGTAATTAAGGAGGTTATAATCTCAGCTGCTGTAGCAGGGATGTGTAGTGCAAAGCTTGCTGGTCTTTATTATGGCAGTGCAAGAGAAGTTCCTTAGCAAGAAGCCAGTGGGGGGGTGCAGAAACATCATGATTCTACTCCTGTACTCGGTTTTACTAAAGGTGTTTAGGGGCTTTGGGGGGGGTAGGATTTACCGCAAACGGTGAAGCCTAGGGTTCAGGCTTACATACCTGTAGCCGGACAGACCTACCTTTCTTACGGTTCCTTATTATGATTTCTATATATAGTTCCTTGAAAAGTAGGTCTTTCAGGCCACAGGTAGTATTTATTTGTTTACACCCCCCCCCCAACTCACAGCCTCTATTCCAGGAGAGTTATATACACGTTGTTTTGCAGATGGGTTACACATGCAGTGTGTTTGGGGTTGATCCTCCAACCAGTGCTGAGCATGTACGGTTTCCTGCTTTAGGGCACACTTGGGAGCTGAACAATTCGCAATAGTACTCTCTTAGGGCTCAAGAAAACCGCAAAGGATAGCTAGAGCCCCAGCACCGAAATCGGTGCGATTGTTTTCCGCGTGCCATCGCTGTGAACATTAAATCGCCAGCTTGGCATCGGCGCCTGCGACACAGACGCTCAGTGACAAGGCGACAAGTTCGCCTCGGCAAGAGACCTGGCGGATCTCGCCTTACTGAGTTGGCTAGCCACCACTCGGTGGACCCGTTATTCGCCGCCCGTCTTCGGCGCATGGGAAAAGCAGGCAAAGCATATCAAGGCCAGTACACGTACCAGCCGCAATGGTCCAAACAAAGTTGGCAGGCCTCCTCGCCATCGTGGTCGGTCTG
>BGNK01007319.1:1844-18199 GCA_003297005.1 Symbiodinium sp. clade A Y106
GTTAGAGAGGTCTTGAATCCCACGGTCCCTTCTTTCTTGGTGTTACACCGAGTTCGAGAGGTCTTGGCCGCCGTGATGCAACCACAGAGTGGCTCTCCGAATCCACAGACCATTGTATAATACCTCTTTTATAGCACAAACATGGCAGCGAAAAGTGTTCTGCCCTTTAGAAGTATATTGCATGTCATGTAGTTCTGGTACATCTCACGGTTCCTTCGGTTACGTTGCTGATCTTTTTTCTGGAATTTCAGCAGCAGCCAAACCTAGGGCATCTCGTTTTTATTAATTTGCTGGTGTTTTCCTGATGATATTGATTGAAAACTCATGATTTTCAAGACAAAATGTATGCGTTTTCAATCAAAACCACGAACTTTCTGATGAAAATGTATCTTGTTTTCCACAAAAAGCTTTTAAAAGTGAATTTGGTCGAAAATTCATAGAATGTGATCCACAAAATTCATTGAATTTGATCCAAAATTCATAGAATGTGATCCAAAGAAGAAGAAAATTTGGTTCAAAATTCATAGAATGTGATCCACAATTCATTGNCCAAAATTCATTGAATTTGATCCAAAATTCCTAGAATTTGGCCCAAAATTCATAGAATGTGATCCACAATCCATTGAATTTGGTCCAAAATTCCTAGAATTTGGTCCAAAATTCCTAGAGTTTGGTCCAAAATTCCTAGAATTTGGTCCAAAATTCCTAGAATTTGGTCCAAAATTCCTAGAATTTGGTCCAAAATTCCTAGAATTTGGTCCAAAATTCATTTATTTTCACCAAAAAGCATACACTTTCGACAAAAAGACATACACTTTCAACAAAAAGACATACACTTTCACCAAAAAGACATACACTTCCGAGCGGAAGTGCATACACTTTTCAAAAATANATGCACTTCCGGCCATAAGTGTATGCACTTTCGACCAGAAGTGTATGCACTTTTCAAAAAGACATACACTTCTGGCCATAAGTGCATACACTTTTAAAAAAGACATACACTTCCGGCCATAAGTGCATACACTTTTAAAAAAGACATACACTTCCGGCCAAAAGTGCATACACTTTCGACCGGAAGTGTATGCACTTTTCAAAAAGACATACACTTTTGGGCCAAAGTGTATGNGCCATAAGTGCATACACTTTTAAAAAAGACATACACTTCCGGCCAAAAGTGCATACACTTTCGACCGGAAGTGTATGCACTTTTCAAAAAGACATACACTTTTGGGCCAAAGTGTATGCCGAAGTGTATGCACTTCTGTGGTCCTTTTGTACCGAAAGTATATACATTTTGTATAGAAAAGCGCACACGTTCACATGCACAGTTATATCTATATACATTTTTTACCATATATATATATGTCTGTCTCTCTGTACATATATATATACACATTGCAGAGAAACTTTTTAAGAAATATAAACATTTTTGTAAACATCTATCTATCTATCTATCTATCTATCTATATATATATGTATGTATAGATATTTGTGGCTCTGATTCATACATGGGGTGTGGATTCGGAAGAAGCGACAGAGAAAACGAGAGAGAGAGTGAGAGAGGGGACTCCGTGAAGCATTTTGCTGTCACCACACTTTCCTGTTGCTATGTGTGATCTGAGGACCGAGATAGTTTTAGGGAAGGACACATGGCGAAAAAGAAAGAAACCGCGGCGGAGGCGAAGGAGGAGGAAGCCGTGAAGGAGGACGAGGAGCAGCAGGAGGACGAGGAGGAACAGGAGGAACAGGANAGTTTTAGGGAAGGACACATGGCGAAAAAGAAAGAAACCGCGGCGGAGGCGAAGGAGGAGGAAGCCGTGAAGGAGGACGAGGAGCAGCAGGAGGACGAGGAGGAACAGGAGGAACAGGATGACAAACAAGAGGAGCCGGAGGAGGAAGGAGAAGACGACGAGTCAAAGACAAAGAACAAAAGGAAGGCCACAGCCATGAAAGCCGCTCCGAAATCCNCAAACAAGAGGAGCCGGAGGAGGAAGGAGAAGACGACGAGTCAAAGACAAAGAACAAAAGGAAGGCCACAGCCATGAAAGCCGCTCCGAAATCCAAAGCCAAAGCCAAGGCGAAAGCCACTCCGAAGGCCACCCCGAAAGCCACTCCGAAAGCCACTCCGAAGGCCACTCCGAAGGCCACTCCCAAAGCCACTCCCAAAGGCACTCCGAAAGCCACCCCCAAAGCCAAGGGAAAGGCGAAAGATGAATCCGCAGAGACGAAAGCGACGAAAGAGAAGCCAGATCCGCCGAAAAGGAAGCGAAGCATGATGGAGACACTCACAGCAGATTGGAAGGACGGCCTTGCACCCGAGGAGCCCGAGCAAGCGGAGGAGAAAGAGGAGGAGGAGGAGGAGTCCTCGCCGAAACGACGTGACAGAAGCAAGCAACACAAGTTCAACGTGCTCCTGGCAACGGGGGCGGTCCCAACCGCCGTGCACAAGGAATGGCTGGCCTTGAAGACAGCAGGNGAGGAGTCCTCGCCGAAACGACGTGACAGAAGCAAGCAACACAAGTTCAACGTGCTCCTGGCAACGGGGGCGGTCCCAACCGCCGTGCACAAGGAATGGCTGGCCTTGAAGACAGCAGGGTCGCGAAAGAGCCAAAGCAAGTTCATAGAGGACACTGTTGTTCGAGACGAGAGAACCGGTAGATTGGCCTTGAGCTGCGACAGGGCNCACAAGGAATGGCTGGCCTTGAAGACAGCAGGGTCGCGAAAGAGCCAAAGCAAGTTCATAGAGGACACTGTTGTTCGAGACGAGAGAACCGGTAGATTGGCCTTGAGCTGCGACAGGGCCACCCTGGAGGCCTCGGTGACCTTGAAGCAGAAGAAGAAGACGGGATGGGGGGACCGTGCCTTGAGCAAGACGTTGTTCAAGGGGAAGTTCGGCTTGACGGATGAGCAGCTTCGCCAGGCGATTTTGGAGGATGAGGTCCAAGTGAAGACTTCAGACGGTNCGGGATGGGGGGACCGTGCCTTGAGCAAGACGTTGTTCAAGGGGAAGTTCGGCTTGACGGATGAGCAGCTTCGCCAGGCGATTTTGGAGGATGAGGTCCAAGTGAAGACTTCAGACGGTGTGACCTTCTGTCAGTGGCGAGAGTTGAAGGATGTACACATGGATGAGAGAGAGACCAATGCGGGAGTCTCCCTGGAGCCGAAGAAGATCACAGGGGCACAGGCGGCACAGATGGCGATGCTGTTTGATAGTGTGAGCATGGAGCGACCAGATCCGACTGCTGAAGAGCTGGCTGCAGCATCTGCCAGCATCCCTTCCACTTTCCGGGAACCCGCAGCCGCACCGCCCATGCAAGCCATCGAGGATGCGAAGCCAGAAGAGCCTGCGACTCCGGAGCGGCTCAACCCGAAAGAGTGGGAGCAGGCAGAAGGCCTTTTGAAAAAGGCCGAGGCGGCTGTTGAGAAGCTGAAGAAGGACAGCGAGAGAGAGAGAGAGAGNGAGCCTGCGACTCCGGAGCGGCTCAACCCGAAAGAGTGGGAGCAGGCAGAAGGCCTTTTGAAAAAGGCCGAGGCGGCTGTTGAGAAGCTGAAGAAGGACAGCGAGAGAGAGAGAGAGAGGGAGAGAGTGTGTGTGTGTGGGTGGGAAGTGTATGCAGTCGCACAAGGTCCGGTTTTTTAAATTCTGTATCCTGCACCAGCATTATGAAGGATGCTGTCAAGCTGACCGAGAAGATCAAGGGCAACAAAGACGACCCCCTCACCGAGAAGCTGCCCCTTGGCTCCTTTTCCTATTCTGTATAACAACACACGAAACCACAGATGCAGTTCCTTGTTGTGCATATAAGGAAGAGCGTCATCCAAACCTTGTCAGAGAAGAAGGNTTGGCTCCTTTTCCTATTCTGTATAACAACACACGAAACCACAGATGCAGTTCCTTGTTGTGCATATAAGGAAGAGCGTCATCCAAACCTTGTCAGAGAAGAAGGGCTTTCTGGAGAACGTCAGGAACTTCCAGGACCACAAAAGCCGAGACAGATGAAGCAGCCACACATTTCTGAGTTTGAGACATACACCTGCAGGAACTGCCCGACGGCAACCAGATCAACCGCGATAACTTGCAAAAGACATTGCTGGGAGCAGGCCATGGTTGTCTCGTGGGGTGTAGTGTGTTCTGTACAAAAAGAAAAACCTTTCATTGTGAGCATGCCGGAGGACACCTCTGCGAGAAGACCGTGGAGGAGATGGCAGGAGTCAAAGGGCAGTTGAGTGCCCGTGGCTTGTGAGGCGAGATGGGACGTCTGTGCTTGTCGGAGGGGCTTCGGGTTTAGATGGGTTTGGGCTGTGTGGTAAGGGGTACTAAGAGGGNAGGAGTCAAAGGGCAGTTGAGTGCCCGTGGCTTGTGAGGCGAGATGGGACGTCTGTGCTTGTCGGAGGGGCTTCGGGTTTAGATGGGTTTGGGCTGTGTGGTAAGGGGTACTAAGAGGGTTTGGCGCTGAGGCCATGACCAAGTTCATCGATGACGTGGCATTTCAGCCACCCTATGATTAGCATCGCTCCCCGCTCCTTTTCTTGGTGTTACACCGAGTTCGGGGGCAGGGGGATTTTCTGGGTCCCGTGGACTCCCCTGTACCTTGCTTGGTGTTACACCGAGCTTGGGCAGGGGCGGTCTGTGGGCATCCCCTGTACCTTTCTTGGTGTTACACCGAGTTAGGGCAGGGCCGGTGCATTTTGGTGATGATCATCGAAGAGGTGGGCGGTTTGGAGCTGGGGGTTCTGGGGTTCGGGTTGATACATATAGGTTTCAGGGTGTCCGGTTGCCTGTGAACATGGCCACAGCATGCTTGCTTTAGCTTTATTTTTTGGATCGCCTGTCCGCACCTTGATACTTCATGTGNGGGGTTCGGGTTGATACATATAGGTTTCAGGGTGTCCGGTTGCCTGTGAACATGGCCACAGCATGCTTGCTTTAGCTTTATTTTTTGGATCGCCTGTCCGCACCTTGATACTTCATGTGTGGCTTTTAGTGGATAATATAACCGCAATGTTCGAGGGTTACGACTCTGATTCAGGTTCGTAGCCCTTGGCCATTGCGGTTATTATCTCTATGGGTTCATTGTTNCTTTTAGTGGATAATATAACCGCAATGTTCGAGGGTTACGACTCTGATTCAGGTTCGTAGCCCTTGGCCATTGCGGTTATTATCTCTATGGGTTCATTGTTATGCTTAGAGTTTTTGGGGTTTCGGGTTACCGGGTTGAGGGTTTAGTGTTTTGGGATTGTAGTTTGGGGTTTAGGATTCAGCTTCGGCGGTTCAAGGGCTTCTCAGTTGACACANGGGTTACCGGGTTGAGGGTTTAGTGTTTTGGGATTGTAGTTTGGGGTTTAGGATTCAGCTTCGGCGGTTCAAGGGCTTCTCAGTTGACACATACATATATATATATACATACATACATATCTATATATAGAGCTTTTTTAAGAGAGTTTAGCACGGAGGTCATGGCCATCGAAGAGGTGGCATTGTCACAGCCCCGCCTATAGGCCTATAGCTNACATACATACATATCTATATATAGAGCTTTTTTAAGAGAGTTTAGCACGGAGGTCATGGCCATCGAAGAGGTGGCATTGTCACAGCCCCGCCTATAGGCCTATAGCTAGCCCCTGGCCCCTGGCCCTAGCCCCTAGCCCCTAGCCCAATATACCTATATAGCCTTAGCACTTCCCTTGTCCTTTTCTTGGTGTTACACCGAGTTNGGCCTATAGCTAGCCCCTGGCCCCTGGCCCTAGCCCCTAGCCCCTAGCCCAATATACCTATATAGCCTTAGCACTTCCCTTGTCCTTTTCTTGGTGTTACACCGAGTTATAGGGCAGGGATTTGTAGTGAGCCAGAGCCATGCTCTTCGGGACAATCGAGCGAAAGAAGTGTTTTTTCGATGGCTCGCTGTCTCCAATCGCAATGAAAACCTATGCCCAGCTCTTGGACGATTGGAAGAAAGCCGACCAGGACAGCTGGACCAAAGAGTATGGGGTGCCCTGGGAAATCATGGTTCGTTACTTGCGGTATTGGTCACTCGTCTCTTACACAGGCAGCTTCATGNTGGACGATTGGAAGAAAGCCGACCAGGACAGCTGGACCAAAGAGTATGGGGTGCCCTGGGAAATCATGGTTCGTTACTTGCGGTATTGGTCACTCGTCTCTTACACAGGCAGCTTCATGCTTGTCCGAGAGCATGAGGGACCTTTTCCGAAGTGTTTCAAGGTGACATGTAAAGCGGATGAACGTCAAACGATCTGTGACATCGTGTATGTTTTGAACGACGAGAAGGAAGACGACCGGATCTTCGTTGTGCAATTTCGCAACATTTCCCGGCTCTTGGTGGCCATCCGTCTCTTTGCCGATGACGAGAAGTTCGCGGCGGAAGCATTGCCCTTCGACGAATCTTTGTGTTATGATGCGGTTCCTGATGATTCGGCGGAAGCATTGCCCTTCGACGAATCTTTGTGTGATGATGCGGTTCCTGATGATTCGGTTCCAACGGTGGCAAAGCCTGCAAGAGCAAGCGGAACAGGAACAGCAAGGGCCCCAAGCACAAACACTTCAACCTCAAGCCGCTGGCCATCAACCCCCTGGCCATCGACCCCCTGGCCACCACAATGGGTTTGGACTCCTCACGGCTGGNATCGCAACTGGTAGCATTTTGCAACTGAAAAAAGGGCTGTGGATGGCCCTTGCAAATGTGCGAAAGGGCTGGATGGCCCAGTGTGAATTTTGAGCACAGAAAGCGAAGAAAGATCCCAGGCGGTGTGTGCAAGGGTTGGGTCACTAACAACAGGTCCAGAAAAAACATGTGTGTCGAGGTTGTGCATGTCGTTGTGGCAACCCAGCCCCGCCTAGGCCTATAGCTATAGCCCCTAGCCCCTAGCCCTAGCCCCTAGCCCCTAGCCCAATATACCTATATATAGCCTTAGCACTTCCCTTGTCCTTGTCTTGGTGTTACACCGAGTTATAGGGCAGGGANATAGCTATAGCCCCTAGCCCCTAGCCCTAGCCCCTAGCCCCTAGCCCAATATACCTATATATAGCCTTAGCACTTCCCTTGTCCTTGTCTTGGTGTTACACCGAGTTATAGGGCAGGGATTTGTACATGTGTGTGTAGAGGTTGTGCATGTGTCGTTGTGGCAACCCAGCCCCGCCTAGGCCTATAGCTATAGCCCCTAGCCCTAGCCCCTAGCCCCTAGCCCCTATCCCAATATACCTATATGTATAGCCTTAGCACTTCCCTTGTCCTTTTCTTGGTGTTACACCGAGTCCTAGGGCAGGGCCGCCGGTCCCTTTCTTGGAGTTACACCGAGTTAGCCTGGCGGTCTGTGGGAGTTGACGGCACAAGTGCAATGGCCGATTTCGGACCGCCTCCGAGAAAGAGAAAAGGACTTTCAGGTGCTGGCATCGCAGCAGCCAGCAGTGAACTGGCAGGCTCCACGTTGAGAGTCTGGCTCCTGGAGCAGTATGCATGGGGCCTGATATCGCCGCAGCAGCTGCAGGCAATTTCCCGGCGAGCATTGCATGATGCCAGAGAAAAAACGATATCTGACCTCGAGCCTTTGGCCAGACTTGGAAGCTTCGGTCAACACGGCAACAATGTCAACAGGGACTTGGTGAAATTGATGGGGCAGGAGCCAAAGATGTGCGAGCTAAGCCGCATCACTTTGCGAAAGAGTTCGCATGAAGTGCCAGTGCCCATCCCTGGAGTGCCCGCTGACGAGCATGCCTACACCATCANATTGATGGGGCAGGAGCCAAAGATGTGCGAGCTAAGCCGCATCACTTTGCGAAAGAGTTCGCATGAAGTGCCAGTGCCCATCCCTGGAGTGCCCGCTGACGAGCATGCCTACACCATCACCCTGCCGCACGAGCTATTCAGCAGCATTTTCCACAACTACAAGGATGCATGGCAAAAAGTGATCATGCCTGGACAAAGTTATCTAGATCGTTTTTGGCAGGGGGCCAAGGAGCTACCGCAGTTCAGAGATCATCCACTAGCTCAGGAGAGATCCCTGAGCAGACTGGTGCCTTTGTCAATCCACGGAGATGAGACTCCGGTGCTAGGCAAGGGGAAAATTTGGAGTTCCAGTGCACTTATCTTCTCGTGGACTTCCCTACTCAGCAACATTTTTGCAGCGGGCACCAAAGCAAGCCAACTGTACATTTGGGCCGCCTGGCACAAATCCTTCAACAAGCACACGAATGANAGTGCACTTATCTTCTCGTGGACTTCCCTACTCAGCAACATTTTTGCAGCGGGCACCAAAGCAAGCCAACTGTACATTTGGGCCGCCTGGCACAAATCCTTCAACAAGCACACGAATGAGGATTTTTTCGCGATGCTGCTGTGGTCTCTGGAGTGTTTGTTTTCTGGCAGATGGCCAGACAGAGACTGGCGGGGATACACATTCGAGNGGCACAAATCCTTCAACAAGCACACGAATGAGGATTTTTTCGCGATGCTGCTGTGGTCTCTGGAGTGTTTGTTTTCTGGCAGATGGCCAGACAGAGACTGGCGGGGATACACATTCGAGACTAGCAGTCCTGAGGGCCGCAGAGCTGGTCAATGGCTTGCAGATGGGTGGCGAGGCATTCTGGTGGCCAGCTGTGGAGACTTGGACTACATGTCGCAGTTTCAGGGGCTTNCTAGCAGTCCTGAGGGCCGCAGAGCTGGTCAATGGCTTGCAGATGGGTGGCGAGGCATTCTGGTGGCCAGCTGTGGAGACTTGGACTACATGTCGCAGTTTCAGGGGCTTCCAAGGTGGAATTCAAATTCCCCTTGCTGCTTGTGCCAGTGTCAGAAACGGGGGGCCCATAGTTGGCACAACTTTTCCAGCGATGCTCCTTGGAGGACAACTGTATGGTCCAGTGCGGCTTGGAGGAACTGGCCGAATCGAAGCATGAACAAGCTGTTCCAACAGGCCCTTTGCTCTGTGCTGGTGGTCCATTTCGACCTAATGCATTGCCGTTACCTCGGATACCTTCAACAGCTCTTCGGAAGTGTCTTTTGGATGCTTTGTGAGGGAGGTATGATGCAGGCGAGCCCTCTCGAGAACTTGCATGAGCTCTGGGCCTTTCTGAAAACATACCAAAACAATCACAAGGTGCACAGCCCTTACTCCCAGAGGTTGAACAAGCTCAGCATGTATAAAAAACAATCAGACTTTCCGAAACTTCGGGGAAAAGCCTCAGAGATAAAAGACATGGCAGAAGCGATGCAAGCAATGTGGTCTTATTTTGCCGTTCCTGGACAAGACTTCCAAGAAATTGGGTTGCTGCTTAAGTTGACGTGCGAGTTCGAGGAGATANCAGAGATAAAAGACATGGCAGAAGCGATGCAAGCAATGTGGTCTTATTTTGCCGTTCCTGGACAAGACTTCCAAGAAATTGGGTTGCTGCTTAAGTTGACGTGCGAGTTCGAGGAGATATTGCAGGAATGGCCGATTCGCGACGGCCACTTCCGCCTTCCTGCCGAAGCTGCAAACAGATTGAAAACGAACTACGAGAACTTCGCANCGAGGAGATATTGCAGGAATGGCCGATTCGCGACGGCCACTTCCGCCTTCCTGCCGAAGCTGCAAACAGATTGAAAACGAACTACGAGAACTTCGCATGCTTGTATGTTATGGTCGGGGGGGGCTTTCGCTCGGAAGGTCGTCGGGCTTTCAACCCGACAGAAAAGATTCTCTGCTTCTTCAATGTGTGGCCAGTTTGGGGCACTTGTGTGTGGCTTTTATACCTATATGTATACAAATACACCTTTTGCCCCACCGCTAAATCCTATAACCCCTAAACCCTCTCTATATATAAACCGAATGGGACAGGTGCTTGTAGATATTCCTACGTACGGACGGTCGTGTACGTCATGCTCAGTCACTTGATTCATCCTTCCCTCACATCTTGCTGGAAAGGGGAGGAGCGAGAACAATCAACAAAGAGGTCATTGTTTTTCTGTATAGCGGTTTTGGTAGTGCTGTTATAGAGGGTTTAATTTCTTTGGGGTTTTGTGTTTCGGGTTTCGCCAGGACTACATGTCCAAGCTCGGCACTCTTATGGCTTCCTGCTGTCGTGGTGTTCAAAGGGAGGAGGCGAGCCACAAGCTGAATTTGAAGATGAGGCTTGCACTTCACCTCCAGTGGCAGAAGCTTGGTGTTACACCGAGTGCAGGAGAGGCTTGCGGGTCTGGGTGATGACCAGAACAATGGTTCTTTCGCGACCCTGCTGCAGACAGCAGGGNGCTTGCACTTCACCTCCAGTGGCAGAAGCTTGGTGTTACACCGAGTGCAGGAGAGGCTTGCGGGTCTGGGTGATGACCAGAACAATGGTTCTTTCGCGACCCTGCTGCAGACAGCAGGGTCGAGAAAGAACCAGAGCGAGTTCATAGAGGACATGTGGTTGTTCGAGACGAGAGAACCGGCAAATTGGCCTGGAGTTGCGACAAGGGCAGGAAGACGGCAAAACGTTGTTCAAGGGCAAGTTCGGGTTGACGGATGACAAGCGATCTTCAACGACGAGGTCTCGGTGCAGATGGTGTGGCCTTCTGCCAGTGGAGAGAGTTGTGAAGGATGAACACATGAGGCTCTGTGCAGTCTTGTCCCTTTCTTGGTGTTACACCGAGTTAGGGCAGGGGAGAGGCTCTGTGCAGTCTTGTCCCTTTCTTGGTGTTACACCGAGTTAGGGGCTTCTGGGTGATGATCCTGTGCAGTGTGTGAGTTGAAAAGAGTGTGTGCCTGTGAGCCCTGTGATCGTCTGGCAAAGCTTTTTGTAAGAGGCTGTGCAGTCTGTGGACTTGTGCCCTGTGCGACTGCCCGCCAGGTTTCGGCCGCCGACGGCCGCCGAGAACTCTCGCTGTGTGTCTTCTTGTGTGGCAAAAACAGATTCCGAGCCAGATGCAGAGATCGAGTCCGAATGACAGGGAAGCCACCAACCCTAAACCCTACAGACCCTTTACCCTAAACGCCACTTTTAGTCGTCATGTGTCTGTCAGCTATCAAAAGCTCTTCGCGAGTCCGAATGAGAGGGAAGCCACCAACCCCAAACCCTACAGACCCTTTACCCTAAACCCCACTTTTAGTCGTCATGTGTGTGTNCGTCATGTGTCTGTCAGCTATCAAAAGCTCTTCGCGAGTCCGAATGAGAGGGAAGCCACCAACCCCAAACCCTACAGACCCTTTACCCTAAACCCCACTTTTAGTCGTCATGTGTGTGTCTGTCAGCTATCAAAAGCTCGATATCCACTTGTAGTCGTCATGTGTGTCTGTCACAGCTATCAAAAGCTCGATATATAGCAGTGTTCATATTCATATCTCGNCGTCATGTGTGTCTGTCACAGCTATCAAAAGCTCGATATATAGCAGTGTTCATATTCATATCTCGCTGCCATGTCGCTGGCGACCGACCCCGAAGCAGAGCGAGCCCAGCACGAAGAGAACCAGTACCAACAGTGCCTGAGTTGGATCAAGCAGCAGTCAGGAGACTTTCGTTCTCGTCTCGTGAAAGACTTGGCGGAGTGGGAGAAAACCCTGCCCACAGAAAGCCAGAGCAGCGACCNCCAGTACCAACAGTGCCTGAGTTGGATCAAGCAGCAGTCAGGAGACTTTCGTTCTCGTCTCGTGAAAGACTTGGCGGAGTGGGAGAAAACCCTGCCCACAGAAAGCCAGAGCAGCGACCCCCAGATGCACATCTTGGAGCCCGAGATCTTTCGCACAGAATGGGGAGAAGTGACTGAGTACGTGATGCCAGAGTCTGGCATCCATGGAAGTTTCAGATTCCGAGCTCCCGATGGTCGGNCCCAGATGCACATCTTGGAGCCCGAGATCTTTCGCACAGAATGGGGAGAAGTGACTGAGTACGTGATGCCAGAGTCTGGCATCCATGGAAGTTTCAGATTCCGAGCTCCCGATGGTCGGCTTCATTCCCATCGTCCAGGGGTGTCGCATTATGATGTGGCGATGCCGGGGGCAAGCTCCTGGTACTTCGTGGCATGCCGCCAGTGTCGCAGATGTGTCGTGACNGCTCCCGATGGTCGGCTTCATTCCCATCGTCCAGGGGTGTCGCATTATGATGTGGCGATGCCGGGGGCAAGCTCCTGGTACTTCGTGGCATGCCGCCAGTGTCGCAGATGTGTCGTGACCTTTCCTGACTGCGGCGGCTCCTGGCCAAAGGCACTTCGCCATTTGGGATGGCAGGCCGCGAAGAAGTGGGCGAATGCCTATTGTCCGGCGTGTTCCCGAAGCTAGGCAGCATCGTTCGGCCTCACGGACGAAATCCTTTTNTGGCCAAAGGCACTTCGCCATTTGGGATGGCAGGCCGCGAAGAAGTGGGCGAATGCCTATTGTCCGGCGTGTTCCCGAAGCTAGGCAGCATCGTTCGGCCTCACGGACGAAATCCTTTTACTATCCTCAACGACGAGACGGTTGTGACCCTTTCTTGGTGTTACACCGAGTTAGGGCAGGGGAGAGCAGTCTTGTGTCCCTTTCTTGGTGTTACACCGAGTTAGGGTGCCTTTTTGTCAATCCACGGAGATGAAACTCCGCGGTGCTAAAGNAGAGCAGTCTTGTGTCCCTTTCTTGGTGTTACACCGAGTTAGGGTGCCTTTTTGTCAATCCACGGAGATGAAACTCCGCGGTGCTAAAGGGGAAAATTTGGACTTCCAGTGCACTTCTAGGTGTCAGAGGCATTATAGGCAGCATCGCAGCCCCCTGTCCCTTTCTTGGTGTTATACACACCTAGATTCCGAGAGCCGCACAGATTTGCCGACAGAAAAAACGTATAAGTGCAGCTACGACGANCAGAGGCATTATAGGCAGCATCGCAGCCCCCTGTCCCTTTCTTGGTGTTATACACACCTAGATTCCGAGAGCCGCACAGATTTGCCGACAGAAAAAACGTATAAGTGCAGCTACGACGAGTTGGGCTTCATCTTTCCTGCTAGTGCTACCACTTGGTCCTTACCCATGCAAAACATGCAAGACACCGCTACGACGAGTTGGGCTTCATCTTTCCTGCTACTGNGCAGGAATCTAGGCTCCTGACAACCAGGCAACATGTCTTGCTACTGCTACCACTTGCTGCCTACCCATGCACTTTCCTGCTACCCTAAACCCTAAACCCTAAACCCTCTATACCACTTGCTGCCAAGACACCGCCACGACGAGTTGGGCTTCATCTTTCCTGCTACTGCTACCACTGAAGATAGAGACAGAGAGACAGACAGAGAGAGATAGAGACAGAGAGACAGAGAGAGAGAGAGAGAGCGAGAGATTGCGGCCGTGCTGTGTTATGGAGTCTTGCTTTCTGACTTGGTCCCTACCCATGCAGAACATGCAAGACACCGTTGGCCGGGTGTCGGAACTGAAGTGCAATATACGTTCCTGCTTCGGGCCAACCCACTTCGGTGGATGACAGAGCACATGGGCTAAGACGTCTGCTAGGCAGGATACTGTGCTTATCCGTGTCGACGATTCTCTCTCCGTGCCCGTGCGGCCAGCGGTCACACAGGGGCGCATGCTTGCTGAGCGGAGACAGCGTCAATGCTCTGGCGCCACTTGGGGTGGAAGAGCGAGTACAGTGCCTTTAAATTGCAGGGGAAGCCCATTGCATGACGTTGTTGTTGGCATGATGCGGTTGTTTTCACTGTTTCGTTTGTCTGTTTCGGCCCCGTATTGTGGGAAACACATGGACACACAGGAAAACAACAGCACTTTGTGCCGGTAAACTCGGCTGAAAATGTACCAAAACAGAGTGTTTTTTGCAGGAAAATAACCCAAACAGAGTGTTTTTTTTTTTTTCAGAAAATAGGTGTATAATTTACACTCCAAGGGGTGTAAATTACACCCCCGGCGTGTAAATTACACCCCGAAATTTACACCAAAAAGTGTAAATTTCATGACAAAATTTACACTCCAAAGGGTGTAAAAAATTCAAAAATTGAAAATTTAAATTTACACCCGAAAGATCTATCAGGTTCATGCCGCGAGAGGCACCTCCTCGGGACACCGCTGCGACCGAGCCAGGCAGTTCGTTCACTACAGGGGCACACTGTAAGGGGGCCTGGTTGGTTTGAGACATCACACTTCGGCGCTCCCGAAGACTGCGCGGGTGCTTTCAACTTTCCTCCAGCAGGTTGAGCCGGGCTTCAGGGCCACAGTAATTGCGATGTTCGACAATGTCATGACCGCTGTCCACCGTGACTCTCGTAACGAACACCTCCCGAACTTGGTAGTGCCATTGTCAGATTTCCAGAATAGTAAGATTTGGGTCGAGCAAGATGGAGACCACACCGCAGGACCACGACCTGGTATTCTCTTGGAGGTGAGCCAAGGCTCTGTTAAGTTTGATGCATGGCGAGACTTCCATTCTACGCGCCCGTGGACTGGGCGGCGGGTAGTGTTGGTCGCTTACACGACGGCTAAACTCGACTCCCTCAGCACTGCCTGAAGGAACTTGGTTTCTTGCTGCCGTTAGGACTGGACGCATCAAACAGAGAGACCTCTGATGTGTAAGATGTCAGTCGCTTGTGATAGGTAACTCTGTTCGTGAGTGTTTTGCTTCGGAAACGGTTTCAGCAAAACCTTCCTTGATGCTTTAAAAGTACATTTGAGAATCTTTTTTCGATCTCAAAGTGTACTTGTTTTGGTGATGAGGACTCCTTGAAGGATCCTCAGTGCTTATGTTTAAATTCCACAAGATTTAATCTGTAAATCTGTGTGTGGCTAGTACCCGGCTCAAGCTGAGTGAAAAAAAGACTTGCAGCTGACCGCCGTGTTTGTAGTGACTGTGTTCTTAAAGGTCTAGGAGGGACCTTAAGTTTTCCACGTGGTAGCGGAGCTTGTGCCTTGGAGGACAAGTCCGTGGTTTGAAACCAGGAACAGATAGGTGGGTGTGTTTCGGAGGATGCTCTCTGNAGGTCTAGGAGGGACCTTAAGTTTTCCACGTGGTAGCGGAGCTTGTGCCTTGGAGGACAAGTCCGTGGTTTGAAACCAGGAACAGATAGGTGGGTGTGTTTCGGAGGATGCTCTCTGCATCTCACACACGAGTTTTAACTCGAGAAGTCGAGAAGAGAGAACTCGAGGGTCTTCGGTTCCTGCAGCTCTAGGGGCTGGAAGTGCAAGGTCGGGAAGGGAGAGAACTCCACCCGTACCAGCTGGATATGGTCCAGNCCTGCAGCTCTAGGGGCTGGAAGTGCAAGGTCGGGAAGGGAGAGAACTCCACCCGTACCAGCTGGATATGGTCCAGTACTGCGTGGCAGAAACCCGGCTTCTAGAAGCCCGCAGGGTGAACTGACACGTCCTGCCTTTGTTCCCTTTGGACAGCCGAGTGTACCTCTCAGGACACCAGTGGTTTCACCGTTGCCCACTGGCGCTGCCAGTAGTAGTGTGTTGCCTCAGCCGCCTTTGGCTGCGTTTCCNGCCTCAGTCTTCGGCAGCTGCGTTTCCGAACGTTCAGTTGAGTGCGCAGGTCCAAGGTTTGGAGCAAATGATGCAACAGATGGTCCTGCAACAGCAGACCTTTATGCAGACGATGGCTGAGTCGGTTCAGCAACAACAGCAGTCGTTTCAGCAGCAGTCACAAACGTTTATGCAGACCATGGAAGTGTCTATGCATCAACAAATGCAATTGCTAAGGCAGCAAGTTGCAAGTTCTGTGCNACAGCAGTCGTTTCAGCAGCAGTCACAAACGTTTATGCAGACCATGGAAGTGTCTATGCATCAACAAATGCAATTGCTAAGGCAGCAAGTTGCAAGTTCTGTGCCTGCACCACCTGGGGTTCCAGGATCTCCAGTTTTGGAATCCTATCGGATAAGTACTCCGAGCCCGGGTAGGTCTCCACCACCACCGCCACCAAGAGACTCGCAAGATGCGGAGAGAGATGTCTTTGCTAAATCGGNCGAGTTTGCCTGTCATTGACTTTACGTCATGGAAGGATAGGATCTCAGAAGCTTTAGGCTTCCTCACTTGGATGGAGAAGCTGACCAGCTGGGTCGGATTGGGTTCTGAGGTGTTCCCACATGAGCTAATGCATGCTGTTCGGACAAAGGATGAGGCAGTCCTTGGTCAGGATATGCTGACTGTTGAGCAGCAGAAGAGATCGATACGGTTGTTGCACATTTTGCGGCAAACCTTTGCAAGCCATGACAAGAGTTCTCTGATTCTGCAGAACTACGTGGAAGGAGCGGCTTCTTACCAGCAATCGGGATTTGTGGCTCTGAGGTTGTTATCCAAGGAGTTTGGCCTGAAATCTCGGTCTGAATGTCTCTATTTCAGATCACAGTTGGCCAATCAGACGGTGAAAGCGCCAACTATCCCTGAGATTGTGAGAAAGATCGAATCTGAGCAACATAAGTATTCG
>BGNK01007320.1:1215-17537 GCA_003297005.1 Symbiodinium sp. clade A Y106
GCTTCGCATCTTCTTCAGCTGCTTCCTGTTCAATTCGATCAGACATATACACTAAAGGGTTGTCGTTTGAAGGGCGATTGGGCAGCTGAAGGTTGTGCAAGTAGTAGTAGTAGTAGTAGGTAGTAGTAGTAGTAGTAGCAGTAGTAGTAATAGTAGTAGTAGTAGTGGTAGTAGTAGTAGTAGTCGTAGTAGTAGTAGTAGTACGTAGTACGTACGTACGTAGTACGTAGTACGTAGTACGTAGTAGTAGTAGTAGTATAGTAGTAGTAGTAGTACTAGTAGTAGTAGTAGTACTAGTAGTACGTAGTACGTACGTACGTAGTACGTAGTACGTAGTACGTAGTAGTAGTAGTAGTAGTAGTAGTAGTAGTAGTAGTATAGTAGTAGTAGTAGTAGTATAGTAGTAATAGTAGTAGTAGTAGTAGTAGTANTACGTACGTAGTACGTAGTACGTAGTACGTAGTAGTAGTAGTAGTAGTAGTAGTAGTAGTAGTAGTATAGTAGTAGTAGTAGTAGTATAGTAGTAATAGTAGTAGTAGTAGTAGTAGTACTAGTAGTAGTAGTAGTAGTAGTAGTAGTATGTGAGTGCACATACATGTGTCAGGGCATGTGCACTTGTCTCTGCAGAGCTGCTTGTAGCTTTGTTTGCATGTTTTCAGTTAATTCGTTANTAGTAGTAGTAGTAGTAGTAGTAGTAGTATGTGAGTGCACATACATGTGTCAGGGCATGTGCACTTGTCTCTGCAGAGCTGCTTGTAGCTTTGTTTGCATGTTTTCAGTTAATTCGTTAGAACGCCAATGTATTTTGGCTCAAGTGCCTTTGTTACTAGGTGTGCCAAGTGTGCACGGCTGAAGCAGGTAGCGTTGCTTTTTGTAGCGCGCCTGCGGCAAGTCCTTGCGCGGCGGTCTCCTAGGGACTTTGAGAGACTGGGTCCGCGACCCATAGAACTCGCGGAGCGAAAATAGCTGCAGCAGCGCGATTGCTTCGCAAGTCCGTTTGCTGCGCTCCACAATTGGGGGCTGTTCTGGGAAATTCTCCCAAAGTCCCAGGGCCGACGCGGCCCTTGGCTGGGCGCGTGGGTCTCGACTCACGCGTGCGGCCTTTCCTTAGGCGCAGCGTGCTGCTGCGCCGGCGGCCCCGCGCACCATGAGCAAGGAGGTGTCGGGGCAGCCAGAGGGCACCACCCTGTTGGAGTGCATCAACACGGGTGCTGTGCCGTTCCCCGAACGCATGCCATACGTTCGGTGGCTGGAGTGGCGTAAGGAGACCGGCTCGCGGCCGGTCAAGCGGCGCGACGGTCGGTCCACTTCCACTGCGGAGGAGGTGGCCCTCTGGCGTTCCGTTATGGACTTCCTCCACGACATGAAGGAAGAAGATGAAGAAGAGGGGGAAGAAGAGGAGGACGACGAGGATGAGTCCCCTCCTCCCGAGGAGCCGGTCGATGACCTCGACGGCCCCGAGCTTATCCCTGATGCCGGGGACGGGCTCAGTGAGGCGGCTGCTCTTGAGCAGGCAGCTGCCAGCGCTGCTGCTGCAGCGCCCTCTGCCGGAGCCACTGGGCTGGCTGCGGCTGGTGACAGCGCGCTAGCTGTCGTTCCCCTGTCCGCTGATCGTCGGGCGGGGCTTTCGGGTCCGCCCTCGACGGCGGGCTCCGTGCCTGCTACGGCTGAGTCCCTGCAGGCCGACTTGCGGGAGATGTTCCGCCCGGACCAAGAGCCGGTCGCGGATTATCTTACGCGTATTTCGCGCATCGTCCTGGCGCTTCGCGCGCACGGCGTTGCGATCTCGTCGGCGGAGCTCGGCGGGCTCGCGACGAAAGCCACGCTCCTTGCAGAGGAGTTCGGCCAGGTCGGTGGCGACTGGCATCCGACTAGGATGGTGAGGCGTCTGCGGGCCAGGTTCGCGGCCGCGGCGCTTAAGGAAGGGGACGACGGCGACGACGTCGACGTTCAGAAGGAGATCCAAGCCATAGGTGAGCTCATCATTGCCCTCGGCGGCAAGCAGAGCGCTAGCGCCGACAAGGTTTGGAGCTCCCCTTCCGACATTCCTCCGGGGGCGGCGGGCGCTTCGCCGCCGGTTCCCCCTACTGCCTTCTCCCCGCCTGTGGCGGGCAGTACTGCGAAGGCGGCCAGTAAGGCGCCTCAGCCCGTGTTGGGCGCGGCCGGCCTTGGCGCCCCGACTGGGCCGCCGGCGGCGGCCGATCTTGGCGCCCTGGCCAAGGAGCTGGCCCCTGCGGTCCCTAAGGATGCAGACGGGCTGGGTCGAGGCGACTCTCCTTTGCGCGCCCGGCTGGCGGCGCTGGAGATGGAGCTTGAGGCTCTCAAGCGCGGCTCCGACGGGGGCGCGTCTGTCGCCGATGGCGGGCAGGCGGCTGACCTTGCCGCTGCCCTCAAGGAGCAGACAGAGGCCTTGAAGGAGGCTCTGTCTGCCCGGGCGGGCTCGAATTCCATCACCACGGTCAAGACCGACCTGGTGTGGCCCACCTTGACCGATGACAAGTCGGACACTAAAGATGTCGTCTTGTTTTATGAGGAATTCGAAGACGTCTGTGCCCTGGCGAACAATTGCAGGGGCATGTCCGCCCGTGAGAAGCTTCTAGCCCTGCGGGCCCGTTGCAAAGGGTCGCGGGCTAAGACTTACACGAACGCGTACCGAGCGGCGTGGAAGACCGGCGAGGTCGTGGACGACCCTGAGGCGGTCTATCTCCGGATCAAGAATAAGCACTTGATGTTCGGAGAGTCCCGCGAGGAGCGCGAAGTTCGCATTGACGGGGAGCACCAAGCTCTCGTCAAGGGGCGTCTGAGCGGGCATCAGTTTGAGCCGCTCTTTGAGGCCTCCGTGGCGGACCTTGAGTCGGTCGGCCTCGGCAAGACGCCTCGTGAGCTCTACTTGAGCTACCTTCGCAAGATGCCCCCGCACTTGCAGAAGGAGATCCGGCAGGATAAGCGGATCTGGCCGGGAGACGCCAAGGAAGTGGGTCTCCGGTCCGCTGCGACGTGGGAAGAGTCCCACAAGGTAGTCCTCGAGTACGAGCAACGGGAGGCGGCTCACCGTGCGGTGGCGCACTCGACGTACTCGACGACGGCAGGAGAGCCGTCGGACCCTTCTGCGGCCCTTGCTAAGGCGCAGAAGGAGATCCGAGAGCTCAAGGCGGCTGCCAAGGCAGCCGCGGCCAGGCCTTCTGGCGCGGCGGCCAAGGACAGCACTCTGGCGGCCGGTTCTGGCGCCAAGGGTGGCGGGAAGGGAGCAGCGAGTAAGATCTGCTTCCACTTCCGTGACCATGGGAACTGTCCGAAGGGCGACTCCTGCCCCTTCTCCCACGACAAGGAGCTGCGTAAGCAAGCGTTGGCTGCCAAGCGCGGGGAAAGTACCTTGGCCGCTAAGGGCGGCAAGGCTAAGGGCGGAGGGAAGGGAGGGGCGAAGGCCACGGCTAAGCCCAAGCCCAAGGCCAAGCCGAAGGCCGCTGCAAAGTCAACAGCGAAGCCTCCTGGCACGGTCTGTCCGTTCTTCCAGAAGACGGGTTCGTGCAGGAAGGGCGCGAACTGTGACATGGTTCACAGTTTGCTCGCCGGGCAAGGTCAAGCCTTGCCGGCCAACTGGGGCCCTCCTTCGGGAGCGTCCATGAGCAATCCCTTTGCTGCCTTTAGCATCCAGATAGGTAGCGCTGGGGTTCAGGCGGGCCTTCCGGCCGCTGACCCGAAGGGCGCGGTGCGGGAACACGCCCTTGCCCTCAAGAAGGGCGAGAGCGGCCGTTTCTCGGCGCTCGACGAGCTGCCAGGCGACTGGTGGTCGCTGGCAGAGAACGAGCCCGGCGGCTATCAGTACCGGACCGTGGTCCAGGTACTGGGCCGCCGCGTCGAGTGCATGCTCGACGGGTGTGCCGGGGCGAACCATGTCACCGAGGAGCTCTTGGTCGGCATGCTTAACCGCGCGGCCGAGCTCGGAATCGGGACGGAGGACCCTAGGTTCCCAGTGGTGAAGCTGGAGAAATGGGTCCATCCCGAGTTCGTTCACGGCATAGCCTCCGGCGCGCCGGTGCCTTTGAAGGGCGCGGCCGTCCTCCGGGTCACCCTCTTGGAGGGGAAGACCCCGGAAGAGGCTAGGGCTGGCCCCGAGATCTTCGTGCGCTGCAAGATCGCGGCCCGCGGCAGCAGCGACTGGCACGGGTTGATCCTCGGCGGCAGGGCCCTAGACTGCGCCAGTAGGATGGGCCTGGGCTTCAGGCCGGGCCCTGAGCACCACATCCTGGATACGTTGAGTATCAGGATTCCTCGGTGCGAGGACTACACCCGTGTCAGGAAGGACCGCGCCTACGCTTTCGAGGCGCGCTTGTCCTCCTTGGACGGGGCTGGCTGCTTCGAGCCAGGAGGCGCCGACAGGGAGCTCCTGCGGTACTCCGGCGCGGAGCCTCTGGAGCTCGCGCCCGGCGATGGAGTGCTAGTTCCGGTCGAGCGGGAGGTTCAGTCCTCCGCCGACGGCTCCTTGACGGAAGCCGTCTTCCCTGTGGACTGCGGCGTTGAGGCAGTCCCTGGTTTGTGGACGACCGGGGCCGCGGAGGGGTTCGTTCTCCTCGCGGCTCAGGAGCTCGACCATACGCTCGAGCCTGGCGACGTGGTCGCGGAGGTTAGGTCGGGTTTGGTGGAAACCGCGGCCTGCGACTGCGGCGCGGTTGAGACTAGCTTCCTCTCGGTTGGAGAGGACGGGCCTTGCGAGACCTGTGGCGTCGCCAAGGCTCCAGAGGTCTCTGAAGGTTGCTTCTCCTGCGGGTCTGTCGACCGGACCGCGGTGAGGAGCTACCAGGGGTGCAGCTCGTGCTCCAGGACTCGCGGACGGCGGAGTGCCTGCACTCGCGTCGGGGTTTTCAGTGTCCTGGCCGCTGTGTCCGCCCTTTTTGGGGGCGGCTCTTACGAGCGCCCAGTGGAGGACCCTGCTGTGGTCACCTTCCTGGGGAATATCCCTCAGGAGAACTCGTGGTGGGATGCGCCTGGGGGCGTAGCCTCTGTCTGGGGGCGTCGTCCTAAGGCGGACGAGCTCTCGTCGCCTTCGGTCAAGGACCAGCCCTTTGAAACCTGCCTGCTGCAGCGGTCGGGCGAAGCTTGGCGCCTTTGGGACACTCGGGACCTCCGTAGCGGCCCGAGCGTGGCGCTCAGTAGCGATGTTCCGGTCACGGAGCGGCTCGCGGTCTTCAGGACGCGACGCGCCCCGAAGTGGGCAGGCTGGGCCAAAGGCTCGGCGACGAGCGGGCTGAAGGGTTCGGCCGCGGCTCGTGACTCGAGCGCGGCGAACACCGCCTCCAACCCCAGCTACCACATAGTGGAGAGCTGGGACATCGAGAAGATGATGGAGGAGCCGCCGACAGACTATTACTACAACCGTCTGTCGGAGGACCTGCGGAGAAGGCATCCGCAGGCCGATTCCCACCTGATAGACCACCTGGTTAGCCTGGAGGCGTTCCTGGGCAAGTCAATCTTGTTTGGGTTCTCCTTCGGCATCAACAAGGCCGAGGTGGCGGTGGCCGAAGGTAAGCTCCTTGGCCACAAGATCGGGCGGAGCGGGAGCTCGCCTGATGAAGAGCGCTGTCAGGCGGTGGTTGATTTTCCGCCCCTGCGTGAAAAGTTGCATATCCAACAGTTCTTGGGCTGCGCGAATTGGCTGCGGGGCTACTTGCCCGCAGAATACGGTCACGCAGCCAAGGTGTTGGGCCAGTGGCAAAAACCCGGAGCCGAATTCCCAGAGGGCGGCCTGGGTGCAGGCGCCACTGCGGGATGCAAGGCCTTCAAGGCCATCAAGCAGATGATGCAGAGGCATATCTGCCTTGCATCCTTCGACGAGGCGGCAGCGGCCGATGGGTCGTGCCCCCTCGAGCAGATAGCGGATGCGTCAGGCATCGCTGTCGGGGGGTCAGTTCTGCAGATGACCCGGGATTTGTCCCGGGTCAAGGTGCTGATGACGCACAGTAAGTCATTGACGCCGGCTCAGCAGAACTGGCCCCCCCTCATTCAAGAGGCGTTCGCGCAGCTCGAGGTGAAGCGCGCGACGCGTCGGACCTTTGGTTCGATTCGGACCGTCTGCTGGACGGATCACGCGAACCTCACCCGCGCTCAAACGAGCGATATTGGGCTCGACCCAAAGCTCGTGAGGTGGGTCGGGGAGATCCTCCTCGACGGGTCCGAAATCAGGTCTCTCAGCGGTCGCTCTGCGACGCTGGGAGACAGCTTCAGCCGGAACCCTAAGGACAGGGATCGGCTGTTGGAGGCGCGTACCCGCGACCTCCAGGGTATGTCGGGTCGTCTCCGGGGATTCGACCTGGACCAGTACCTTGGGGAGGGTACGGAGGGCACGGGGCCGGTCCCCTGGGCGGTCGGTAGCGACGCCGTGCCCGACACCACGGACCGTGCTCCGGTCGCGGTGCCCGTTGCAGTTGCGACGGAGGGTCCTGTGAGGGTCATGGTGGTCTTTGACTACCTGCGCTGGTCTGAGCAAGACGCGGCTCTTGTCGAGATCCAGAGCGCGTTCCAGCGTAGCCTTCCAGGCCTCTCTGTCGCGATGAGGGGTTGCTGGGGCCCGTTCGAGGACTCGGAGGGCCTCGCTTCGCACTTTGACGGCGGAGCGAACAGGCTCGCCGGGACCAAGCGCGTGAAGCGTTTGAGGAGTCACGTACCAGTAGCCGCTGTCCATGCGAGCACCCGTCTATGACGTTGTGCTTCCACAGCTCTTTGTTCAGCAAATGGCTATATTGCTTGGCGCCTGCAACTTGAGCTTCCGGCGGTATCTCAACGATGACCTGAGTTCCCGACTTTGCAGCAGCAAGGGCGATTCTTTGGACGACCTCCCCCCAGGGGTATTCCGTGCGAAACTGTATCTTCTGGCATGACTTCTGAACGTGCTTGTCGATCCATGATGTACCCCCCAGGACCCCAGCACCGACGAAAACCGCCGAATTGTGGAACCCCTTCTGCTTGTTGTGGAATACATCAGCCAGATATTCACACATGGCATCATCAGCCTGTCGCCCAGTACATAGGATGTTCATTCTAGCCTGTGGCACATAATGTTGATCAGGTGCATGTGCCAGGGCATCGCCGAGACCAGGGGCATACTTGTGGTTGACCTCCTCACCTCGTGCGCTAAGGTCCTTAGGGAGGCCACGGGCTTCAAGCCTCAGTTCCTCGTGGGGTTGGGGCAGGGCGGGCTGGTCGCAGCCGTCCTCAGGTGGCCCTTGGTCGTGGAGCTCACGCTCCAGGCCAGGAACCTGCAGCGGAAAGAGGCCCGCGCCGCTGGCGAGGCCTGGGCGGGCATCAAGGCTATCTGGGTGTTGCGGCCACGCTTGTGGCGCACCCAGAGCGGTCACCAAGAGATTGCGGAGTCTTGCCCGGAGCTCCGGAGGGAGTTCCCCGAGCCTCCCCTCAGAGGCTTCGGGGTGGTCGGGAAGATAGCGGCAGGCGATGAGGTCCTGCGCCTTCTCCGGCTTGATCCCTCTAAGGGCATCGAGGAGGCCAGCGTCCGCGGGATGCTGGCGGAGCCCTCCCGGGAGATGTGGGACCACGACGGTCTCTGTGCGTGCGGGAAGCGCACGTATCTTTTCTCCCCGTGCCCTTCCTGCAGGAGGCGCTCGACACTGCTGTCGAGATCGCCGAAAGGGAGGACCTCGAGGTTCGCGGGTCTACGGACCGCGACCCGGAGTCTCCCGAGCTGGGCGTCGAAGTCAACGGGGTCCTAGCGGCGCGAGAGCGCGCAGGGGGCGTGATTGAAGTCCCGTCTTCGGCGGTCCAGTCGTGGGCGGCCGGCTTCCTGCAGGCGCCCAGAGACGAGGCCGTCCCTACTCTGTTCGGGAGCCTCAGAGGCAAGCTTTGGAAGGGTGGGGCTCATCTCACCCTCAGCCGAGGCACCTCCACCGACCAGCTCAAGTACATCACCGCTTGGGTGGTCCGCGAGGGAGCGGTCGTGCTAGGCCACAACAGCTCACCCGTGGATACCGTCAAGTCCGGGGTGGTCCTAAGCTGGTCTGTAGAGCCCAACTGGCACGGCCACCGGCATTTGGTCAATGCGGTGTGCGAGGGCCTATGGCGGGCGAGCGGCCGGGAGGTGGCGCTCGACCCTGCCTTTGACCGGCTGCTGTGCCTCATAGGCAAGCCCCGGCGCGTCGAAGGGTGGTTCGACAGCGAACGGGAGGCCTGCATAGCACCGGCGGGGCCTCAGGAAGCAAGGCGTGCTTGCTACCTTCACGTGCCTGGGAGAGGGTCATTGGACGACCTCCCCACTATCCGCCAAGATAGTGGTGGATGAGTCCAAGAAAGCCCGTACGCTCTGCTTCGTAGGTGATCTTCACCGCGAGCAGTGCGTGGTGCTGGAGTTGCTTACTCAGCACCTGGTCCTCACTAGGTGGGACCACCTGGCCTCCAAGGTTAGGGTTAAAGTGGATCCGAAGTCGTTCGCTTACCCTATGAGGTCAGCGCGGACGATCTTCGTCGCGAGCAACTGGCGATCCAGGCGAGGGATGCCGCTGGGGTCTCGGAGTTTAGGGTCACGGGTTCCATCCGGACTGCGTGGTATGAGGCGGAGCGGAGGGATCCCTCGCTCACTGCGGCCCTTAAGAAGCCCGAGGCACCCATGGTGCTCGCAGCTGACGGTCTCCTTGAGAGAGACGTTAGTTTAAGGACAGGGCAGACCGTGACGGTCCCCGTCGTGCCCAACGGGGTGGCAGGCGCCAACGGCGTGACTTGGCGTAGGGCCTGCTACAACGCCGTCCATTGCGGCGTGTTGGGCGCGCATAGGTCGGCAGATGTCACCACTAAGCTCCTCGAGAGGGCGGTTTGGTGGCCCGACCTTGCCAAGGACGTGGCTGCTTGGGTGGCCAAGTGCCTGGCCTGTATCAAGGGCAGGTCGCGTCCTACAAAAGTCGAAGCGCGTGCAGTGAAGTGCGGCGCCGAGACCTGCTGGCAGGAAGTCAGTGTGGACTGTGAGGGGCCTAACCGTGAGGACCGTGAAGGTCTCCGGTATTCCCTCACTTACTTTGATTGCTTGAGCCATGCGGTTCTTTTGGAGCCGATGCGTTCGTTGACGCACTCTGAAGTGCGGAGGGCTTTCGTCCGGTGCGTCCTTAGGAGCAGGACGATGCCCTCGCTCGTGCGATCCGATAGGGGTGCCGAGTTTAAGAACGCTCTCATGGCAGAGCTCAGCGTCATGCTCGGAGCGGAGTGGCGCTTTAGCGCACCCCTCCGCCCTTGTGAGCTGGGGGCGAACGAGCGTGTTCACCAGGAGGTGCAGAAGGTCCTGGGCGTTGTCGTGCGCCAGGTCGGTTCTACTGTCGGCGACACATGGAGCGACTGGCTCGTGGTCGCAGAGTATGTCATCGACAACACCCCTGGGCCCCACGGCTACACGCCGAGGGATTTGGAGCGGAGTTGGTCACTCGCTCTCCCTCTTGAGAGGGATGTGCTGCGGGCTGCCCTCGAGTTTGAGCCCGTCACCGAGTGGGCTCGCGGCCAGTTTAAGCAGTTCGCTGAGCTGTCTGCGGCCGTTAAGGCGCACTGGGACAAGAGCTCAGCAGCGAGGGCTAAGCTGGCCAACAGACACAGACGCACAGTCGACCTGAAGCCAGGTGACCGTGTTGTCTGGAACGCTCCGAAGGCCCGCTCAGAGGGGGCGGGTCGGGTTCCTTGGAAACCAGGTCTGACCGGGCCTTGGCGCGTTAAAGACGTGCGAGGTCACCGGCTCACCTTGGAGCCTGTTCCGGACGTACCGGGGGGTACCTTTTCGGGTGCTAAGGGCCCCATGGAGGCCCATGCCGAGGATTGTATTCTCGTTCCCCCGGACGCGGAGGCGGCTCAGCCTCGTGAACCCATCGTCTTCGAGGATGAAGACCATGAGGGTGGAGAGGTTTCTCGCCCTAGTCTCGGCCAGCAAGTCGCCGGCGAGGCTAAGCAGGTGGAGTTCACTCTCACGAGACGCGGGAGNATCGTCTTCGAGGATGAAGACCATGAGGGTGGAGAGGTTTCTCGCCCTAGTCTCGGCCAGCAAGTCGCCGGCGAGGCTAAGCAGGTGGAGTTCACTCTCACGAGACGCGGGAGGGACTTTATCCTCCGCCTCGGTGAGCGCGTGGCCTATCGTGGCGCGCGCGGCGGCCCGAAGTCTTGTAGACTGGGTCGCGTCACCCAGGTGGACCAGGCTAGAGCGCAGGTGGGCGTGCACCGCTACCTGCCAGAGGTGTCCGGTGTCAGGATCAAGTGGGCCCTGGCGTACCTTAAGGAGGATGGTTCCATGACCTCCTCCGAGGGCAGCCGCCCGTCCATTGAGACCGTTTCGGTCAAGGAGGTTATCACCAAGGTGGACCTCAACCGGGACGGTGTCCTGGCGGCTTCCAGTGCCCGGAAGCTTGACAAGGCCGGGTACAGCCTTCAGGAGCGAACCGCCTTGGTTGCTCCGAAGGAGAGCGTCTGCGGAGGTCTAGACCTCGCGGGCGCCCTCTCTAACGTGCTAGTCCTAGAGGAAGGGCCTTCGGCCCCTGCCTCTGCGGAGCTGCTTTCGGTGAGCAAGTGGGCCGAGACCCACCTCCCGAAGCAGTGCCTGGATATCCTGGAGGTGTCTTGGGGAGAGCCGGTCCTTTCGAGGGCGGCTCGGCTCAAAGGGTACAGCGTAGGCCCGGCCATTACGCATGGCAGCAAGGCCTATGCCGTTCAGTGGGATCTGCTTAAGGGCACCCACGTCGCGGCCGTCGTCGGCGCTGGACCTCCTAAGGCCTAGGCTTCTCGTGGTTACGCTCCTTGGCAAGGGCGTCCCGCACTGCCTGTACCAGCTTGTTGTGGACAGGGCCGTCCAGCGGAGGGAGTACCTCGCTGTGTGCTTTACCGCGGAGGACGGCGAGTGGAAGCCTTGNGTCCCGCACTGCCTGTACCAGCTTGTTGTGGACAGGGCCGTCCAGCGGAGGGAGTACCTCGCTGTGTGCTTTACCGCGGAGGACGGCGAGTGGAAGCCTTGGGCGTTTGAGGGCTGGCGCCGCTGCTTCGGCACCCTTTCTGAGCCCACGTTCCCGTGGGGATTCGTTAGAGCAGACAACTGCCAGTTCGCAGGAGCGGTTGGTAGGAGTAGTCCTTTGGCTGAGAAGTCTTGCTTCTGGCTATCGGATTTTAGCCTCTCCGCGGCCGGTCTTCGGTGCGGAAAGCCCGATGCTTTGGGCAGCGTTCCCCACGACCATGGGAAGAGCAAGGTTACTAACAACAACCTTCAGAGCGCGGCGGTCTGCGCGGCCCTCCCGGACATTGGTCTGAGGGGCGGCAGCGATAGCACCCCCGAAGGTGTTAGGAGCCTTCCTGCGGCGGCCGGTCCTGCGCCGGCGCCGCCCCAGCCGGTTCCTGAGATGCCCCTGCCGGACGTGAAGTCTGGAGAGGACATCAGTCCGGCTGAGCGAGCGAAGCTCGACAAGGAAGTCGAGGCCTACGCTCTGGAGATGGAAGCCTTTTGGAAGGCTAAGGCCGACGCCCGGGACTGGGATTCGGTCCGGGCCAACCTAGAGGTCTATGCCCTTGCAGGCGAGAAGGTCTCTGAGGACCCTCGCCGCACGGAGGCTTATAGGGACCTCGTGTGGNCTAAGGCCGACGCCCGGGACTGGGATTCGGTCCGGGCCAACCTAGAGGTCTATGCCCTTGCAGGCGAGAAGGTCTCTGAGGACCCTCGCCGCACGGAGGCTTATAGGGACCTCGTGTGGTCTTAAGATCGAGCCTGGGCCGACTAGGCCGGGCCTCACGGCTGCTGATATAGCAGCTATTAAGGAAGTCGTGCGGCGTAAGGCTGCGGGCTTCTGGGCGGAGGGCACTACCAGGACNGGTCTTAAGATCGAGCCTGGGCCGACTAGGCCGGGCCTCACGGCTGCTGATATAGCAGCTATTAAGGAAGTCGTGCGGCGTAAGGCTGCGGGCTTCTGGGCGGAGGGCACTACCAGGACTACTGTCCGGAAGTTTGCTCACGACTGTATCCCTACAGGTCCGCCCGTCTCCTCTCAGCCCCACGCCTTGAAGGGCGAGGCGGCCCAATGGGTCGATGACCGGCTGGAGGAAGAGGTTCAGCGNCGGAAGTTTGCTCACGACTGTATCCCTACAGGTCCGCCCGTCTCCTCTCAGCCCCACGCCTTGAAGGGCGAGGCGGCCCAATGGGTCGATGACCGGCTGGAGGAAGAGGTTCAGCGGGGCCAGTTGGTCCGCGGACCTTCCGCCTGGGGTTCGGCTCCCTTCCCTACGAAGGAGATGCCCAACCACAAGCGGGCGCGCAAGCGCCGCTTGGTAGTAGATTATCGCCGCGTTAACGCTCGAGTTAAGCGGTCGACGTATTACTGCCGGCGGAGCACTGACGTGCTCGCCGCGGCCGTCGNAACCACAAGCGGGCGCGCAAGCGCCGCTTGGTAGTAGATTATCGCCGCGTTAACGCTCGAGTTAAGCGGTCGACGTATTACTGCCGGCGGAGCACTGACGTGCTCGCCGCGGCCGTCGGGAGCGTGTGGTATACGTTCGTCGACGCCGTGAGCGGCTTCAACCAAATCCGCAACACTAAGAGGGCTCGAGAAGTCCTCGCCATAGTGGCGCGGTCGGGCAAGTACTTGCCCGTTGGGCTGACGTTCGGGCCCGTCAATGGGCCGGACGACTTTAATTTCGTAGTAGACAGAGCGTACGCGCCCGGCAAGGGGCGGCGCCTTCGCTACACGAAAGAATGGATCGCCTATGTGGACGATCTGACGGTCCGCACCGGTCGCGTGGTAGACGGCAAGTTCTACACGGACTCGGTGGCGGACCAGGCGGTACGCGATGCGTGCGCNAAAGAATGGATCGCCTATGTGGACGATCTGACGGTCCGCACCGGTCGCGTGGTAGACGGCAAGTTCTACACGGACTCGGTGGCGGACCAGGCGGTACGCGATGCGTGCGCCAAGGGGAGTTCCCAAGCGGCTCCCCAGAGCCCGGAGTCTGCGATGGAAGCGTTGGGCTTCAAGCCCAAGCCTCGTTTCAGGGTTGTGGGTTTAAGGGTTTCTGGGTTAGGGTGGTTAGGGGGCTGTTCGCGGCGTCTTTGGGCGCGCGGGGGGCTACCGCGGCGTTTGTGTATAACGCGCGGGGGGTTTCCGCGGCGTTTTTGAGTAACGCGCGGGGGGCTACCGCGGTGTTCTGTTCGAACGCGCGGGGGGCTCACTTCCAAACGCCGGCCGTCTCGCCTGTCAGGTCTCGTTCGTTCGTTTCGTCGTCAGTGCGAGAGCAGGTCTGCAGCCTTCTGTGTAGGAGTGGAAGGTCGGAGGTTAGGAGGTGTAACGCTAGAGTGCCTTGCGCCCCCTTTGAGCCCCTTACACCTTGTGCCCTCCCCGCAGCGAATTCTCCAGCTTTCAGCGTAGATTCGTGTACGGCATTGATCTTCGGATCTCTTAGAGCAATGGGTGGTTTTACTCAGTGGGCCGGGAGGCAGAAGGGCGGCGGCGATGGCCATCGCGCCCCCCGGCCAGGGAGCCGCGGCGGCGGTTCCTCGCGCCGTGAGCCGACGCCAAAGGGTGGCGGCCGTCAGGCGCCTCGTGGGGATGATTGGAGCCGCGGCGGCGGTTCCTCGCGCCGCGAGCCCACGCCCCGTGGTCGCGGCCATCCATCCGGCGCACCAAAGGGAAGGAGGATGCGGACCCCAGCCGAAGAGCTCGAGCGCCAGCTCGTGCGGGCTCTACGCCACGGCGAGTTTGGGTTCCGCGGCTCTTTCGAGCGCGGTGGCTACCTCAGCCATGCCGACCTCAAGTCGGCCTTCCAGTGTTCCGAAGAACTCTGGCAGGCGGCGCTCCGCCTGGACAGGAGTGCGAAGAAAACTCGCATTGACTACAGTCAGCCGGGTTTTCTCCGGGCCCTCCAAGGCCATTCGACGGACTGCGGCCACGACTTGTCCTATATGGCCGCAGCCATGGACGAAGGCGCCGTTGCGGACCTGCAACGGTCGCACGGCAAATTCATTTACCACGGGACGGACGTCCACGTCGTGGAGTCCATCGTGGCGGAGGGGCTGCTGCCTGGAGGCGGCCCGGGAGGGCGCCTCGCTAACCACTTTGTGGTCGGTCCGATGCCGACACAGTGGTCGGAGTCCAGAGGGTTCCGCAGAGGCTCCAACGCAGTGGTTCAGTGTAACCTAGAGGTCCTGCGCAAGTCAGGGGTCCGGCTCTTTAAGGGAGCGGACGGTGTCCTGCTGGCGGACGTTGTCCCCGCCGAGGCAATCTTCCGGATCCTCGCGGCTGACAACCAGCGCGGGCACTACACGGAGGTGTTGGCGGAGGTCGGGGCAGACCGCCGGCTGCACCTTGTGCGGGACCTCCGGGCCGAAGCCGTGGAGGCCACAGCAGCAGCCATGGATGCGTCCGCGGCTGCAGCCGGCAGCGCGGACGCCCCGGCCTCCGCGGCCCCTGCCGAGGGCGCGGAGGTCGAGGACGCTGACACGGAGCCGTCTAGCTCCGACAGCGAGCTGCCAGACACGACCGCTCCCGCGGTCGCCAAGGCTGAGGAGCGGTCAGGAGCTGCGGAAGCGGCTCCCCAGGAGCGCTCCGCAGCTGACGTGGACATGGCCACGGACATGACCGAGGCTGCGGTCGCCGATCCGAGCCTCACTGTTGGAGAGCTCGTGGATAAGACGAAGCAGAAGCTCGACTACATGTCCGCGTACATGGAAGGTGCCTCTCGTATGGTCGGGTTCGAGGGGGCGCTTTCCTCCCGAGCGGGTGCTGAGCACCGCCGGGTCTTGGAGCACGCACAGGAGCTCCTCCAGAAGTCGGAGGAGTACCTTAAAGAGCGTGCTGCTGAGGCGGGCGCGGCCGCTTCAGGCGCCCCGTCCTCCGGGAGTGCGGCGCCTGGCAGTGATGCGCGCCTCCTGGAAGGAATCGACGCCTTCATGGGCAAGGCCGAGTCCGCAAAGGCAGAGGACCAGGATGATCCATGGAGGGGCCTTCCAAGAAGGAAGAGTCTTCGTCAGAAGAGCTCGTGCCGGATGACCCGGGGCGAGCCCACAAGTCCTGCGAGCAAGGTGCCGCGTCAGTTTAGGGCGTGTGCGCATGTGTCGCCCCCCCCGGCAACCATGGCGGCCTATACTGACGAGGCGCCTGTTATCCCGGCCGCGGGGGCTGACGGCACGCATGCGTGCCCGGACTGTGGAAAAGGCCTCGATTCTGGGGTTCGCTGGCTCCTTCACCGGGCAGCGAACCACGGGGTCCCACTCCCGAAGGCGATTTTTCCAACGCCTACGAGTTCTGACCAGTTTCGTCAGGACTTTCGTGGCCAGTGGTTTCGCATTAATAGGGAAGGGGTTTTCTTCGAATTGACGGAGGCACACTACGCCCGGAGCGTGCGCAAGCTCGGGCCTGATGTCGTCATTCCCCTCCTTGTCAAGGGAGACAGGATCCGCCTCAAGGACGGAACCCGTCTCCTTTACGGAGAGGGTTTCGACGAGGAGAGCGAGGAGGTGGATGTTCCTTCCCCTGCGCAGGAGGACATCCCGTCCTACGGCGGCGGCGTTCGGGGTCCCATCGGCGTGGAGATGCGCGATGACCCCGACGAGCAGGATCAGATCCGGAAGCTCCGCGAGCGCGGCTCGCACCAGAGCGCGCCGGTGACGCCGCCCAAGGCCGCGCCCCCCAAGAAGGCCGGCCGCAACAAGGCGTCGAGGACTGTTGTCCTGGAGCCTTCGAACACCCCGCCAAGGCCGCCCTCCGGCCCTCGAGCGGAGGCGCGGGCCGCAGGCGTGGAATATGACGCTGGTGCGGCCTCTTCCGGAGGCGCCCAGCAGGAGGCTGACCCTCCGGGGCAGCCCATCCCCTTCAATAGTGCCCAGTACTATCGATGGGGCACGTGGGTCTGCTACTTTTGCGGAGGCGTCAACCCGCCGGAGGCAGACGACTGCTTCTACCAGCCGGTTGGCGGCCCGCATGCGGGCGCCCGGTGTGGCGGCAGCAGGGCGGCCGGATCCTGGTGCCCTGACGATAATATCATCCCCTGGAGTGCTCCAGAGGAGTGGCGTAGGTCCTGGGACGCGGCACGCCTCCAGGAGTACGAGGATGGTATTGAGCCCAGCGCCTACCGCGACGATGACCGCATCGCGGAGGTGTTCACCTCGCGAATGCGCGAGATCGCCGAGCGTAAGGAGGCGAAGGCAGAGCGGAAGCGGGCCGCCCTGGCCGCTATCCGAGCCTCGCTCCTCGTCGGCGGGTGGCTCTGCCCGGGATGCAACGCGAATTTGCCACAAATCCGTTTTCGAGCAATTCGCTGGAGACCAGCCTCACCCTGGGTCCGCAGTGGGAGGGCGGGAGGGCAGGGCAGGGCAGGGCAGG
>BGNK01007322.1:2778-18866 GCA_003297005.1 Symbiodinium sp. clade A Y106
CATAATCTTTCAAAACACCATTCGGTGGTAATATATGAACTTGATTTAATGTTTCTCCCGGCTTTCTTGTCCTGTTGTTTGTATCCTTCCACCTTGTGTTTTAAGTAGTTTGTCAAAAATCCTGTTTAATGTGGCTTATCTGCCCGTCGTCTAGGTAAAAATACACTTGCTTAAAATCCCTACACCTGGTAATTGCGGTCCACAGCCATTGTCGCGTTATTAGCTTTATGTTCNNTGTATGGTTATTCTGTCTCCTATTGAAGCTCCTTGACAAGAATGACAGGTGGCGCAGTAGCCATATCTGAAATGATTGTTTAGAATCTTTTCTTCTACTAGGTGTTTCGTTTTTTGCTTTCATACCTGATATTCACATTAAATTTCATTCCTTCCTTTTGTAGATACTTACGGCATATCATTATCTCGCCTACTTCGTAATTTAGACGTCTTGCCTAGCTTCTGCCTAACATCCTTAGATACTGCATCGCATCGGGCATTCGTGTAAGCTATGTTGTTAGGGCTTGTTAGGGTGCTGTTGGTGAACTGGAAGTATTTANTTAGACGTCTTGCCTAGCTTCTGCCTAACATCCTTAGATACTGCATCGCATCGGGCATTCGTGTAAGCTATGTTGTTAGGGCTTGTTAGGGTGCTGTTGGTGAACTGGAAGTATTTATGTGCTATGGTTTCAATAGGCATCTTGTTCAGCCAGAAGTCGTTGTAAAGATTGTTCATCGTTTCTCTGTCCTTCTCTCCTACCCTTTTACATATTTCTAGAAAGATGTCATTATTAAAGATNTGTGTGTTGGATAAATCATTTATCGGCGGGAGCTGTTTTGTATCACCTGTTCCGATAATGATTTTTTCTTTCTTGTATCTGATTGTGAATTCCCTTATCCTGTTTAAGATGTAGGCATTTGCCATATAAACCTCGTCAAAAACAATGACATTATAGTCTGAATGGTCGAAATAAGGTAGTTCGTCGCCCTTATGCACGGGAATGCTGAAAAATCTGTTTCGACGCTCACACTCGCACACGGCAGGCAAGGCTCCACATAGTCCAACGTATCTCCACTACTATATTCAGGCCGACCGGGGATCACTGACACACACACAGACATAACAACACAATAGCTGGGTCAAAGCAGAACAGCGACCCCGAGTCAGCGCGCGTGTGTAGGACATTGCCTCTGTTTCAAAACGTGTCACACCAAAAGCTCATTGGGAACATGCATCATGCAGTGTTTGCAGTAATTATAGTAACAGGCCGAGTGAATTCTCACAGCTCGACGTTGGCATCAGTCCGTGCAAAACATGTGCTAGTCTCAGAGGGTCGTTGTCCTTGGCTGCAGCCTGTAGCCCTCTTCCTAGCCCACAGCCCTAGGGCTCCCATGTAGAGGCTCCGCGCCAAACACGACGACTGCCAAATTGCCATGCAGTCCAGTTTCCATGCAGTCCGTTTCTATGCAGTCAATTCCCATGCAGACCAAATGCAGTCAACTCCCATGCAGACCAATTCACATGCAATCAACTCCAGCGACCCGGGTACTCCTTTCCCACGTCAGACACGTCATAGATTGTTGCAGTGGCAGGGCGAGTGCATTCAGACAAAGTACTGAAATCACGTACCCAATCTTCCCATGCAAAAAATTAGGCCCAGCAGTGCAGTACGACGGCTGTCCTCAGTCATCCTGCGGATGCCAGATAGCGGCCTCGAGACCACCCGCACAGCATCGTCGTTGTGTTTCGTCGTCGCATGCAGCTTCACGCTGGTCCCGATTCCCCTCATTCAGGGATGCCAGTTACCCCCGATGGCCGTGCCGCGTTGCTTCTGCCAGCAATGCGTCTGCGCGCAAGAACCAGATCCGCACCCGAACTCTCCACAAGAGTCCCTTGGCCATCATGTCGATGGTTTCGCGATGTTCCGGGTCCAGCACAGATTGCGGGCACTGCTCCACCACTGCAGCACAAGCTTGTATAAGGCGGTCCATATACGTGTGCACCAGCTGTATGCATAGCACTGTTCGCTGTTCCACCACGAGCACTTCCAGTCCTTGCAATAAATGTCGCGCCAGACTTCCCGCCGAGTCCGTGTCCAGGCCTGCCAGTAGTCCCACCAGGCCATGGACATGAAGCCCCGTGGTCAGGTTGACTGGCGGCAGAAGTGTGCCGAACGTCATGGCTCACGAGCGGCGGGTTGAGGGCTTAAGTCAGAAGAGGTAGTAAGAGGTATGCAAAACCAAAAAGCCCAGCAGGACCCTTCGTGGCACAGGGAGCAGTGAAGAGAGGCATTTCATCGCAACGACATCACCAAAGGCATGGTAGGGTTGTCACACCAGCGTCACCCACCGAGCGGAGCTCATACCAGCACCCAAACTTATCGGGTTTAGGGGAAGTGCAGGGAAAAGCCGAAGTGCTGGCGAAGTCTGCTAGCTCCTTCATTGAGGACCTGTGGCTGCAGGAGCAGCATTTATTGAAATGGACCTGATGAAAGCAGACATGTTGATGTACGACGTGAGTGCATGAGTGAACCTGATGATAGCAGGCATGGTGATGAAAGACGAGACCGGGGTTCTGAGAGTATCGGGTCCGGCTGTTGGGTGTTACAGTACCTACTGCCGCATGAACCTAATGGAAGCAGGCATGATGATGAGACAGAGAGGTACTTTGTTAAGTCACGGGGTCCAGGTGTTACACAATGTGCTGCCAAATGGACATGGTGAAAACAGCCGAAGTAACAAAGCAGCCCTCGAGGCGCGCTGTCCAATTAGGCTAGAGAATGATGACTACGACTCAGTACCGAAACCGTCAAGGACAGAGAGGTTCGCTGGTTTTCCCGTCTTGACTCTGTCAGACGCAGGTGCATGCAGTGGGCCGCATACAGCAGCCACAGATACGTTCACACATGCATATATCCAGGATGAGCAAGGAAGGCAAGACAACGAAGATACAGGATCAACAGCATACTAAAATGCAGGTGTGAATTCATGAATTCGAAGCTCACGTGAGTCATTAACGATATTCAGTATGCATTCACATGCACATGCAGAAAGACAGCGTGCCACGTGCAGTATTGCGCCATGCATGGTCGTATAAATTCAGTGCGCCCACGTGCATGGAAGGTAACAAAACACAGCCAGGGCCACGTGTAAACAGACAACATACATGCACATGCAGGCTTCCTCATGCAGGGCAACATGCAAAAAGGCACAGTGAAACGGTTACATGGTAGGTGCAGATATAGCCTGGAGTCCAGCTGCAACAATCAAGCAATAGCATTGGAATAGCAGAAACAACCATAAAGTTGAATAAAGGTCAGCCCCAAAACCTAACAGACCTAATGGAGCTGGTCTTCCGGGACCATCGAAATTCTGCCATCCGGGTACGTGACCGTGGCGAAATTACTGGGTCGCGCTATGCGGGACTGCAAATCGATCACGGTCGGCCCCCTATTGACGGGCTGAAGCTGAGGTCCAGCATAAGTCGAAAACTGCCTCGAGCGGGCA
The DNA here is from genome assembly GCA_003297005.1 of Symbiodinium sp. clade A Y106. Lineage (NCBI taxonomy): Eukaryota > Dinophyceae > Suessiales > Symbiodiniaceae > Symbiodinium > Symbiodinium sp. clade A. The sequence goes on from BGNK01007322.1 coordinate 6,280, forward strand.
CCGAACTGATCTATGAAGCGGTCTCGGAGTTCAAAAATTACGGCCCCCAATTCCTGAGTCTTCACAACATGTTCCCGCGATGCCTCTTTGAACTCCCCCATCGCTTGATCATAACGTTCTATGCTCTCAGCATGCTCACGCTGCGTCTCCGTGATGGCCTGGAGCAGGTCGAGTGCTCTCGTCTGCCCGGCGCTGTCCACCGGGGCCTGGGACAGCGCGCCTCCCATCTGCGCCAGCGACCCGGACATATTGTCGTAGGCCGCCTGGAGGTGGTGCAGCGTCTTTTCCATCGACTTGAGCAGGACCACTTTGTCTTTGTGGAGCGTACTGGCCTGGCCCCTGTTAAGGCCCACCTCTTCGTTGAGAGACAGAAACTTTCCACGGCAGAAGGTTTCGATCTTCTCCAGCGCTGGCTTAACCAACTCATTGTGGGCCTTAGTGGGGTCGTGACCTGCCAGTGTCGTGGCCACTGCGCCCAGCTTGGCGTGGACTTTCTCGAGGTTTTTATCCAGGAGTTCCACGCGCGCCAAGGTTTCCTTGGTCTTCTCCACTTCCAAGGTGTGGCTCCCACTCGCGTCCGGCGTCGTAGAAGGGGTCGCGAGCCTCGCAAAGCCCGCCTCCAGGAGGTCCTTGAAGGTACCAACCTGCTCCAGAACCTTCGTAACGTTCTTTGGCAGAGTCGCCTGGGTCTGAAGCAGTTCCTTCAGTTCCTTCACTTGCTCCAAGATCGTCGGGGCCATCGCGGTTCGGGGCATCCTGGCTGACATCTCCGAGAGCAAGACATTGATGGCCTTCGCAAGTTCCACGTGGGAGCGGAAGGTGTCCTCCAGCTGAGTGACCATCTCATGCCACTGCCTGTCTTGGTACGCCAGCATATCCATGACATGCTGCGTTGTACGCACATACGTGCGCAGATCCTCCCAGAGGGCATGGTGCCATAGGTGCGTCCCCATCTCCGCTGGGTCCCCAGCTGGTTGGGCGCCAAGCTTACGCATCTCTTCCAAGATGCGCCAGATGCCCGTCGCCATCTCTGAGCAGCTTTCTTCGTGGTTGTGCATCCTCTGCCCCAGTTGCCGCAGTGTCGCTCCCATCCGTTCCAAACGGAACAGAACGAGCATCACCAGCAGAAAACCAGCTATGCCCATCCACCCCAAACGTTGTGGCTCTCGGGGCTCCACCCCATAGCCACGACCACTTGCTCTGCCACAGCGGGGAGTGACGAGAGAGAGGCCATGGTGTTCGGGCGTCGTAGACGAAAGCTGATCAGCTCGAGAAGGTGCTGCAGGACATGAAACGAGACAACTCACAATCCACTACCTCAAGTACATGACATCCATGAGTTTGTCCTCCCGTGCGTGGGGCAGCAGAGATGTAAGGTACCTACCGAAGGGGAGGAATGTCCTACACAGGCCAGCATGGCCCATCCGCATCAGCTCACAGAGTTTATTTTTCGACTCAGTCATACGAGTAAAGGGTGTTGTTGATACATGCATGCAGCTCCCGTGTGTTGCACACAGTACTTGCTTACAGGTCTCTGCACAAACATGCATAATCCACCGTCGCCTAGTAAGATAAGACCGTGATGCTCCCAAACATTGAAACAGGGGTAGCATGCAGGGTTAAATTCAAGCAAGCAAATTCCCAAATTCCCAAATTCCCAAGCCCGGCAGCCTAATTCTTGAATTCAGATTCCACGCACTGTACCACATCCGAATTCTGTGACGCATCTTCATCCCTATCCGAATCCAAACAAATAGTCGCCCTGGGTGTTAATTCACAATTCAGATCCCCTCCGGGGGGTTGCACTTCCTCATCAGAAGACATGCAAACATGCAAAGCTGAACAGCCATTCACTTGGTGCCTGAGGGCTCCTGCGCCCCAACGTTTCTCCACCTGCACAACCTCCTCCAGACTTCGCTGAATCGTGGTACGAGCACTCCACTCTGACATTCTACATCTTTCTTCCGAGGCCCTATCCGGAAGTCTGAATCCCAAGCGGCAAAGACGGCTTATCTCCAGATTACCCAGGCAAGTCCATCCAGCCGGGACCCAAGCAAGCAGGACCAGGCGTTCCTGCGGCATAGCGGCCGCCCCGTGCCAATGTGATCTGGCACTAAAGCGGTAGGCCGCCCCTCGAAGTGTGGTGCCTCGTCTGGTCTTGCCATCTGAGCACCGGGCGGGTTCATGTCCCCTCGGATCTTCAATCCATGTCCCCCCGGGCGCTTCCGGAGAAAGATTCAGGAGCAGAGTCGGAAAATGTGCGTTCTGCCGGTCCTTATGGGGGTCCTGTGTCCGAGACCGTTGTAGCTGCATCGTGAGAAAGTAGTCACGCGGGAACATCTTAGCGAGGCACCGAGATAGCATCCTGACCGAGTCCGGGAACTTGTCGGTTGCAAGACGGAGACCACCCTTGACATGCACGAAGGCTCCAAAGGTTAGGGTATCCTTATCCCGAGTAGCAGACGAGCCAGTCTGCCTACCTCAGCGAGGGAGCAACTCTCATGGTAGAGGCAGGTCTCCGCGTAGGTCTCCGCTTCTACTTCATGTCTCATCAGGACCGCAGGACATACAAGAGGGACTGTTGCACTACAGAGGCTGAGCGGCTGCACGGTTACGTAATTACCTGCCCACCCTGCCCATGTCCGGGATCTGGTGGGTTCCAAGAGGGAGCCCCCCCTTGACAGCCACGAAGGCTCAAAAGGTTGGGGTATCCTTACCCCGAGTAGCAGAGGAGCCAGTCTGCCTACCTCAGCGAGGGAGCAACTCTCATGGTAGAGGCAGGTCTCCGCGTAGGTCTCCGCTTCTACTTCATGTCTCATCAGGACCGCAGGACATNCCCCCCCTCCTCCCCTTCCCCTGTCCTACAGGGGCAGGCCCGGTCCCTGGCCCAGTATTTCCCAGACTGCTGCATGCACGGTGCGAAAGTTGTCTCCAAAGTACGCAGTACCAAATGATTCCGTGCGCACAAGATACTTGGTGTGCAGGGGTACAGGTGAAAAGTGATTGACCCTAAGCAGCACGGAGTTCGGGAGCTTCTGGGGTTGTAGGTAGAGGCAGCCCGTTGGCAGTCCTGCCAAAGCCTGTTTGAGTTGAGAGAGGTCGTGCAAGAGGTGCAGGGGTACTGTCTCCTGAAACAGTTCACGGCGCAGAACGGCAAGCGGGGCCACGAGCCCCACAACGCCATACCCAAAAAGCCTGAGGAGCTGCACGAGCTTACAGCCAAGAGTGAGTAGCGATGCAGCAGCCGCAAGTACTTCTGGGTGAGGCGGACACATCTGGATACAAAGCGGGCGCCCATGTGCAGTCCCACCCCAATGTACTACAGCCCTGCAGTCGTAGGTAGCGGGGTTAAGCAGCAACCATATCGCTGCCTTCTTTCGGTCCCTTAGTTCAGACACATCCTGGACTCCGCAGGGATACGGCTCGTCAAGCACATCTCTCGCCGGGCGGAGATACATCTGTTCCGTGACCTTAGGTCTCCTCAGTAGGACAAGTTGTCGGTCAAGCAGGTACTGGGGGGTAGCTTGTGGCTCTCGCGAGGCAGGCAACCAGTACTCCAGCCATGCTTTCTGTAAGGAATGCCAACGGCGTCGGTCCTGGGCGTAAATTTCCCAAGCTGGGCAGTCCCTCCTGACTACTTCCGAAACCAACCCCGTATAAACCTTCTGTAGCTTGCGAATGGAGAGATCAAGGATCCAAGACGGTCGCAGACCTCGCCTCAGATTCGTAAGAGTACATGTACTGACTAGGCGTCTCATCGGGTGAAGGATCTTACTGCGGGCCAAATGCCCGCGGTATGTCCAGAGGCGCCTAAGCCACATGCGACGCCAGTCTGGTCCATGCGCAATTCGGCACATGAGGCGGACCGCCCGTCGCCTGCTGACTAGGTTGTCCAACCAGGGTAACAGGGGTCAATCGCCACTCGGCAGAGTGAGAGTAGATATGTGTTCTTGTGACCCTCAATCACCTTGAGACTCCTGGCGTCAGGGTAAAGGCACGGCGCTGCCCACTGCCACTTAGAAGTCACATAAGCATCAAACAGCTGAAGGCGTAGCGACAACGGTGTGGAACTCTGATCCAAGAGGCGTTTAAACGCAAAAAAGGTGTTATTTGCCTTTCTCATAAGATGCGAGAGTATGAGTTGCGGGCCAGGACTGTGGCCCAGGGGTACCCCCAGGAAAAGTAGGTAATCTTCGCCTAAAAGCGGGACCGCAACCGACGGCAACCAGACTCCCGGTGTAGTACCTGAGACGTCATTGAGCACCTTGCACTTGGAAGGATTGACCGATAGGCCAATCATCGTAAGTGTCTGTACTATTTGTCTAACCTTCCACTGCAAAGACTCTTCTGTGTCTGCAAAGATGATCAGGTCGTCTGCATATATCAGGAAATGTGGGAGCCCTTGAACACACTCCTCCCATTCTGGGCATCTAGCAGCAAAGCCTGGCAACAAGGGACCTAGGTACCAATCCATTATGCGGGAGAAGAGATCTGCTGAGAAGGCAGATCCCTGCATTATTCCTCGTTTCATCAGCAGGGTTTTGTCTAGCCCTCCCAGTCCTACTTGTACCGAGGTACCAAAACACAAGCGCATGATTCCAAGGGCTTCCGCGCACGGTGTGCACGACATCAGCCATCGGTACACCGCGTGATGCGAAACACTATCGAACGCAGCTTTAATATCAAGTTTGGCTACTTTGGCCGTCTTGCCAGTGATGCGCTTAATCAGCGACATGGTGCTCTGTGCCGCCAGGATGCCATCCAAAACTTGTACTCCCGGCCTGCACGCAAGTTGATTGGCCTCATAAGAAGGAGCCTGGGCCCGAAGACGGATCATGGCCACCTTAGCAAAAAGCCGACTAAGCGTCGGCACAAGGCATATTGGCCGTAGCTCCGAGGGTTGTTGAGGTCGGGCCACCTTAGGCAGTAGAACTATCTTACCCTTCAACCACAAATCCGGCAGCGGAGCTTTTTCAGCAAATAGTGCTGTAAAGTAGTCACCCAGGCGGTTCGACTCATCCCTCTGGACCAGCGCTTTCAGGCCTTCGAAGGTAACTCCGTCCAACCCAGCACTGACCCCCGATTTACACTTAAGGAGAGCACGTTCGAGTTTCTTTTTTGGTCACGGGGGGCTACAGGGACCGTAGCATGCCTGACCCTGGCCTGTCGCCAATGCTCCTCTCCGATAGGTGCTTCGTCGGAATCGTACTTACGGACGTAAAAGTCATGCAGGTCATTGACAGCCTTGGTAAGGCCTCCCGCCCAGGTATGAGCCTTCAGTAGCTGTATTAGACGCACTGCTGCGCAAGTGTGCGATGGCTCGTCGGTTCCCTGCTTTGGCTTGGAGGAGTAGGGTGTGTTTATGCTGCTGCCGACACTCCGTCCGGAGCTGATGAATCTCTTGCATGAGAGCGGCCCTCATTTGAGGGTCCTTGGACCGTTTCCTGTCTTCAATTAAGGCTTTTATCTCATGGGAGTCTGTGTATCTAAGAGACGGGGGGCGGACACACACACCTGGCTCCGCCGTTGCGGCCGCTATGGTCGCCTGATCCCACCGGTGTTGCCCTTGCAGCAACTTCCAGAGAGCCTCGTCATGGGTGATCCACTTGCCGCATCTGGTTTGTCTGGGTCTCCTTTTGAGGGGGGAACGGCCCGAGGTAAGCTGGATAGTGATCCCTACTGCGTTATGGTCAGATGGCAGGGCCATACGCAGGTCCTCTCGGACCCAAAAGGAGACCTCAGAGTGTGGTATACAGAAAGAAGTCTATGCTGGACTCGGAACCTCTCGCAACCCAAGTGCGCCCCTGAGGGGGGCTCAACTCCAGTCCTGTTCTGGCCAGGAGCTGCCTATAATGAAGCATTCCCTCAAAGGCATCCACATCCGCATGAGCATCCTGGTTCAGGTCGTGCCCAACCAGGACTGTTGCTCCTGTGTTACACCGATCTAGGCACTCCTGGAGAGTCGCTAGGGAGTTCCTCCAAACCTCCAGTGCATCCGGACGATGCGCATGTGGCAAGTGGAGCCCTGCTATGAAGAACTGACGTCCAAGCATGCACCCTCTGACACTAAGGCCCACACCATGCACAACAAACTCTTGCAGTACAAATTCCAATTCACATGCAACTAATATCGCCGAGCATCTGTGACTTAATTCAGGGTTAACAACATATACCACGAATTCCCGGCCTGCAACCTGCATGAATTCTTCCCTGCGAGTACCCAAAGCCAACCCCCTGACATTGCCAACCTCCTGTAGCATCATAACATCCGGCGGTACCTCCCGGCCATCAAGAAGCGTGGACACCTGTTCGATGCCCTTGCCATGTAAGTTCCAGGTCATGCATTTAATTATCTGTCCCTTCAACTCCATACAAGAGCCGCGGGAAGACTGAAGGTACGTTTCGCCTTCGGTCACACTATCATTCCAACTCGCCCCCCCTCCTGTGCCCTAGGCAGCATCAAAGTGCTGCAAAACTTCGTTCTCCCCGACTCCTAAGATAGCAGCTGTTTTCGCAACATCGAGAAACCAGCCCGTTTCATTGCCCCTTGCATCTGTGAGCATGAGTGTGTGGTGCGCCCTTGGCGCATTATCAACATGATGAAGGATCTGGTGCCCATTGGCCCAGATCTTGCCACGCCAATCCCTCTCCACAAGGGCATCCCCCAGGTATTTTACACACAGGGACTGGGTGGACAACACCGCTCGGATCTTAGCCCGCTCTTGCGGTGTCCTATTCCTCGCGAACCAGAACTTAGAGGTTTCTTGGCCTGGCACTGCTGACTTAAAGCCCAGAGCCTGCAGGTGCTTGAGGACTTGCGCCTGTAGTTTACGTTTCGCCCATACGTCCGTGTCCACATACACTAGCTCGACGCGACAAAAGCTACTTCTGACGTATGGCACAAACACGTTCTGTAGCAGCGGGGCGGCACGAAGTTCTCGAAACATCTGCTCGACATCGGATTGAACATCTGCGCGCTTAGCTTCCCCCCATCCCCCTATCACAATCTGAAATTCGTCGAGCTCTCTCTGGGAAGGAAACCTAGGACTCTCCGACCTCCCATTGCTTGCACGCGGGGTCTGGGCGGGGGTGGCAGGGCGCGAAGCAACAGCACTCTTGACATCATGAAGTTCTTTCTCAAGTACCTTAAATTCCCTACGCATCTGCTCAAGTGCTGCTTCCTGTTCATCAGCCCTCCTTGTCAGGGATTCCTGGCCGACGCTGAGATTACTGATCCCATCCTGTATTCGTGCCAATTCTGCTCCAGATGTCTGCATCTGCTGAGCCATGAGCTTCGGGGTTTCCACCAACACCTTAATATCCCTCTGAAGGTCTGGGAGCCAGGCCGGTTGGGCCTCGAGGTCAAAGACCTCGGGTCTTGCGGGGGCCGGCCTCGCCAACCTCGCGTCGTAGAGGACCTTAGCCTCCTGTCCTGTCTGCGGCGGCTGGCCGTGGAATAGAGGTGGGTGATGGGTCTTAGTGTCCTGCGGGTGGCGCGCATCCTCAAAGGCGGGCATTTTACTGGTACGTTGCTTCTTTTCCGGGCTTGCAGCTTTAAGGTTGCGTACACTATCAAGACTTCCTGGGTGTTCACTCGTCATGGGTGTCACTGCTGCCATCAGGGCTTCTGCTGCAATTGCTGCCTCCACCAAGGCGTTCTCTGAGGGGCTGGAAGGTTCGGGTCTAGCTCTTCCTCGAGGTTCCCTGTTACGTCCTCGTCCTCTCTCCTCCTCATCCAGCACTGTGCTGGCGCGGCGTTCAGAGAAGTCTTTGAAAGGCCCCATACCCGCCCCTGCCTGCCCGACCTCTACGCCCTCCATAGAGGCGCCCCCCCCCCTCCCGCAGAGGCAGCATCATCATCTTCATGAGGGGAGGCACGTGTGTCCAACCCTCCCATGGGCACTGTGGTGTCATCTGTCATGATGAGGGAGGAGTCAGGGAGCGAGAGAGCGGAGAATGAAGCCTGGAAGGGTCCTTAGGCAGCTTTCAGTTAGAGCCTTTGGAGTAACTCGATACGTTCAGTACAACCTGTTCGGTTCACTGGGCATTCCCCAGAGTTTTTTGTACAGCCCCGTGTGGAGGGTTTAGGGTTTAGGGTAACTCGGTCCTTAACGCCGGGATAATTGTTGGGTTAAGGCATCAATTCATCGATCCCCGAGAAAGGTGTGGATTTCTTAGGGCTTCGGGTTCGGAGGGGTTCGAAGGCATCCTCCTGCTCCCTCTTGCGTCGGCTGCAGGACTTGAGCCAAAATGGCTTGGGTTTAGGGCTTGAGCCAAAATGGCTTGAGCCAAAATGGCTACGGAGGGTAACGGCTTCACATTTGATTTCTTGTACCTGGCGGTTGTTAGGAACAACGAAGAGAACATTGTAATTTAACTTCTGGAAGTGCTCACATATATAAGATTTACCAGAACCAGCGTATTTAGCGCGAATCATACAGGGGCTATTTTCTATGATTTGTTGGCAGATGGCTTCGGTNCCAGCGTATTTAGCGCGAATCATACAGGGGCTATTTTCTATGATTTGTTGGCAGATGGCTTCGGTGTTCCATTCGTCGGCTATGTTTAGGCGGTTGTTGTTGAAGATTGGTATGTCGTGCTTTATGTTAAGTCTGTATTTGTAAGGTTCGGTCGGAAAGCTAATTTTCTTGTCGGTTTCCGCTCTCCACCCTCCGACTTGGTTATTGAAGGTTATAAGCTTCTTTGCTTTCGTTAGGTGGTTCTTGTTGATGACGAAGGCGTTTGACTTTACACTGAATATTTCTATGTTGTGTTTGGTCAATGTGTTGTATGTGTCATACATATCATAATTATGATTTCGAAGAAGAAGTTCTTTGATGTAGCGGAAGCCGTTAGTTAATGTTCTGGATTTTGAGACGTTCAGTATATAATATTTATCAGAATATTTCGTAAAAATGTTTCCGTCGTCGTCATCTTCCAATGTGCCTTCTTCAATGACAAACACCCTGCCCTCATATATGTTTCTATAATATAGCGCCTCTTCTAGACTGTTGAAGGATATTGACTTTTGTTTTTTATTGGTGGATTTCTCCAATAATCCAAAATTTACATTGGCTATTGTCTTTTTGATTTTCGTGTCTTGCTTAGGCTTGTCGCTTATTTTGGTATTCCAGAGCTCCGAGACGATATTTTCATAATCCACTTCGTGAATGTGCGATGGTTGCTTGTGGTAGTGTATTTTAAAAGTTTTTTCTTNTGGTATTCCAGAGCTCCGAGACGATATTTTCATAATCCACTTCGTGAATGTGCGATGGTTGCTTGTGGTAGTGTATTTTAAAAGTTTTTTCTTCAAAACGTTTAAGAAACATTCCATATCTCTCTCTTTCTGCCGTTGCATTCCATATACAAGGTTGAATTTTTTGTTGAAGAAAAGGCTGCCCCTTGATGCTTCAACAAGGTATAGGTTTAAAGCTTGTAATTCTTCGTTTTGGTAAGGCTTCCATATATCAAACTCGGTGAAGACCGGTATGTGTAATTTTGGAAAAGGCTTTTGTGAAAGCTTTGGTTCTGTCAATTTCTACGGTCTCGTTTGTAAAATTGTTTTTGAAATATCCTGTTGGCACTATGGTTCGGGCTTCGTCTAAAATATCTATGTCGGTCTGACTGTAATAGGACTTGTGGGCATCGTTGAAGATTTTCTTATTGAAGTTAAACATTTCTCGGTTCATATCGTTGAAAAGCTTTTCGTTTTCTACCGATACGTCTTCGTCTATGCTGTGTGTTGAAGAGAATTTATCCAACATTCGTTTTCGATGTAATGTTTTTTAGCGAGTGCTTCTTTTATTGTTGAATAGCTGGGGTCAATCTCAGTTTCAATGTATTTGTTATATATGGATATGCTTGTAGCATCTCGTAAGTTTTGATTTTCTGGTGGTTGTGCTTCACCTTCTGCGACGTTGGCACTTTCAATTCTTATGGCATTTATATATTGATACATATCGCCCGTAGCCATATCATTAAATTCTGAGTCAGTTCTTAATATTAACACAAGGCGCTTGAATAGGAATGTATCATATTATTTTGTAATTCTCCGTTTTATGACGGTCTCTAAAAAGTCATTTGCTTTTACATTGGCTTCTCTCTGTGCTGGGTTAAGTAGCGGATAATAATTTCTGCCATTGACTTCAAAAGCTCGTTNCTCGTTTTTTTCCTGAGCGGTTCTGAGTTGAAAGAAGCATGTATTTAATGGAATACGTTTTGCGATTTTTGAAAAGTTCCTTTGTTTTGGATACAACATTTCTTAAAGGTTGTTTTCCGAAAACGCGCCGTAAAACCTTTATCTGCTTTCCTTCCCTAGCTTTTTCAGCTGTTTTATTCATTCGTTCCGATAATGGGGCTTTGGCATCAAACTTTTCTATGGCTTTTGCTGCTTTTTTAATGCCCCTTGTTTTTTCTTTTTGTGTTCCTGTTGTCATGTCGTTGATGAGTTTTTCGGCGGTTTTGAAAATTGAAAGTTGGCGGTTCTCATATAAATCAACAATTTGATTAACTTTGGTAATAACNGTGTTCCTGTTGTCATGTCGTTGATGAGTTTTTCGGCGGTTTTGAAAATTGAAAGTTGGCGGTTCTCATATAAATCAACAATTTGATTAACTTTGGTAATAACGTTCTTAGGTGCTTTTTTGATTCTATTAATCGTTGTCTCTTGTTGTGTAGGTGTTAAATATTGTCACGAATAGCCTTTCTAGTCATAAGTTAATCTAGAATCTAGATTAAAATATATTGTTAATATTTCTTTAAATGGTTTCTCCTTAGTCTCCTGTTTTGATTTTGGTTATGTTGGTCTTTGTTAAATGCCTTAAAAACAAAATACCTATATATAGTAAGCATAAAATGACTGGTATGAAGAAGCCCGAAGATTTGACATTGGACGAGGTTAGGGAGCAAATGGCATTGTATCAAAGGTTGTATTATAAGCTGAGANAAGCCCGAAGATTTGACATTGGACGAGGTTAGGGAGCAAATGGCATTGTATCAAAGGTTGTATTATAAGCTGAGAATGCAAGACCCCGATTATGCAACCGCGCTAAGAGAGAGGAAAAGCTTAGGCAAGCAACGGATTAAGGAAGCGAAGGGAGGGCAAGTTAAAATGCTTCCTAACCAAAATATAGTATGGATAAAATGGCTGTGATTATGACAACTGTGGCGGAAGAAAAAAAGGTTGTTATAATTATTATTATTACAGTTATTTTTGTATGAGGCGGTGCGAAGTTGAAAAAAATGGCTTATGATGAAATGGCTTATGATGTTTTGAATGATTTTTGTTGTTTTTTGTTTTTTGTTGTTTTGGTATTTGTTTTGCTGTATGTTTGAGTATAGGTGAGATTTTTTCAAAGGTTTGTATTGGATTTGGTGCTGAAAACACCTTTTTTTANATTTTATGTTTTTTGAGCCAAAATGGTTTGAGCCAAGATGTAGGGTTTAAGGATTTATTAGGGGTTTATATGACCCCCTAGAAAAAACTATACCCTTAAAAACCCTTTAAAGCCCCTTGGTGCCATCGCAATGCTTCGTTGAAGCAATCGGATTTGCCCCTTGTCTGCTCTGTTCTGAGATGGCTGTTCGCATTGCGAACGGAAAGCCTAACCCCTAAACTAAACTTTAAAACTAAACCTTAAAGGGCGCACCGATGTCAATGCCGTGCTCGTCGGTGACGACCTGTCAGGAGTGCACTCAAGNAGGGCGCACCGATGTCAATGCCGTGCTCGTCGGTGACGACCTGTCAGGAGTGCACTCAAGGTGTTAAGGGTTTTGGGTTGGACGACAAAGTTGCGAAGCAGTGGCGCACACCGAACACTTGCACAACAAGCGCTTTTTCCACATCCATTCTGGCTCCACAGCGCAGACAGACCCCGCACACTCGGGGAAGAGTCAGGTCGGCTGGTTTCAGCCGTCGCTTTGCACATCAGCAAAGGCCTTTGACAGCTCACTCACCGGCTTCGCCGTCCGTTTCTTCATGCTCATCCACATTGACGTCAAAGCCTTCCAGTGCCGCCAACTTCTCTAGCACGCAACGCTCTGCTTTGTTCAGAGAGGGGCTGACTTTTATGCCAGGACCACACCAGTTGGGAAAGTGAAACTGACCGGAGACATGTGCGAAAAGGTCTGACAAGAACACGGATGGCTGATTTGATGAAGTGGCGCAAGCTTTGACGGCATCAACCATTTGTTGCGCAGCCGAGCTTTGGTTTTGGAGCTTCTGCACTTGGCGGAGCAATGGCTTGGTGCGGGTTTCAGCTGGGCGTGCCTCGGCTTTGATTTTGNCCAACATGTACCTGGCCGACATCTCACCCCTGGCAGCCAGAAGGTCCCGATTCTTTTGGTCCAGCTGACTCTGCAGTAGTGCCATCTTTGCCTGCGCCACCTCCATCTCTTTTTGCGCCATTGCCACCTCCGCCTCTTTTTGCGCCATTGCCACCTCCGTCTCTTTTTGCGCCATTGCCACCTCCTCCGTCTCTTTTTGCGCCATTGCCACCTCCGTCTCTTTTTGCGCCATTGCCATTGCCATTGCCACCTCCGTCTCTTTTTTCATCACCATTGCCATCCACTTCCTGAGTTTGGGGTCA
>BGNK01007324.1:0-18843 GCA_003297005.1 Symbiodinium sp. clade A Y106
CCTAACATGAGGGGAACAGCCCTTTTTAAGGGTGCCATATGAGCTTGTATAAGCTATTGTTGAAATGACCCCTTCTTAGTCCTGGGTGCTAAGAACACGTGTGTTGGAAGCCCCTGGTAGATATAAGGATATATAGATATTAACGTATAGATATATAGATACATAGATATACCAAAATTGTGGAATCCGGTTCAAACAGACCATCCTTACTATGGTTTTGGGGAGCAAACTCGTATAGACGGACCTCAGGGCCCAAGGCATTTTCTAAGCCCGAGTACCTTATTGAAGGCTCCTCTTTAAACCCTTGTAACACCCTGTGAAACCTAAACCCTGAACCCTAGACCCTAAACCCTAAACCCTTTATGAGACTGATCAAAACCCTATGAAGCCCCAACGGCTCTAAAACCCTATAGACCGCGTATAGAAACCCTATGAAGCTTTGAAAACCTTATCATGTTTGGGTCCATGGGACCCACAAGGCTAAGACCTTAACCCCAAACCCTAAACCTTGCCTGAGCCCTCTAGGACCTGCCTTTTCAGGTTATCATTTTCCTACTGCTGATGGACAAAATCCTGCATTACCCATTATAAGGAATATACCATAATTCCCATAGTTTAGGGTCCTTAGGGTCATGCAGGATTTTGTCCATCAACCGTATGTGTCCTGAAAAAGGTAGGTCAGTTGGGTTAAAATATGAAACCCTAAAGCCTGAACCCCTAAACTCTAGACCCTACCTGGACCCCAAATAACCTGCCTTCTTGAAGGAATTACACAAAGATGAGGAACACTCAAAACTTAGGTTTCTTTGGGTCCAGGTTAACCCTGAACCCTCCATCTGAAACCCAATAAACCCCTAAACCCGAAGCCCTGAACCCCTAAACCCCGAAACTCTTAAACCCTAAACCCTTATAGAACCCTTAGAGGAATCCGTAAAAAGATCCCTTAAAAGAAACCCTGAAGCCTCCATCCACCACACTAAATTTCCAGGCTACCGGAGCGGGCTCTTCAGGCGCCCCGGCACCCGCTTTTGATGCAATGTCGCTCAACCTTAGACATGACTCAGGGACCCAAAAGGCACATAAGCATAAGCATATTATAGGAATATCCCTACCGTATTGGGCTTCATTATAAGGGGGTTTATATGGGATATCTCTAACCGTAGTTTTGCTTGTGTGCTTTTTTTTGCGGCCCTAATCACGAGCCCCAAAATGCTTCGGTGAAAGAATCCCTTTAAGGGCACTTATAACTCTACTTATAACCAACTTACTAAGTCCCCTGCCCCTTCAAGTAAGCTAGGGATCCTCTCCGGGCTCCTTCTTGAAGGTTCCCTAAGGGGTCATGCGAGGCTTCGTTTATGGGGTTCTATAGTATGGTTCCTTTCACGGCCCGTTTTAGAGGGTTTCATAGGGTTTCGGAACTCCAAACCCCAAAACTCTGAATACCTAAACCCTAAAACCCCAAAGTGTACTAGGTATCGATTTGCACAACAGTTAATTTCCCGTGTTACTGAACATGGAGCCCTGATTATAAACAAAAATTAGGGGCTGCTGAGATGGACACCCAGTGTACAGCCCAAGATCCTGATGCCCTAAACCCTAAGCCCTAAACCCTAAAGCCCTGAACCCTAAACCCTAACCTAGTACCCAGAGATCCTAATACCAGAATATACCTTAAACTATAGGGGGCTTAATATTATGACTTAAGGTATATTCCTTAATTAAGGGGTATTGGGATCTCAAGGTATCTTAAGGGAGAATGAGGAGGCCTTGCTTTCAAACTGAGAACAATGCCGCCTATCCCTAGGGCTCTAAGGACTCATATATTAAGGCTTTTGGGCCCGAAGGCCATACTATATAAGGCTTTTGATCTATGTTGATGCCCAGGGTATGGTGGGCCCTAAGAAACCTACTTTTTTAGGGTTCCTTAATACTATAAGTCCTTAAAAAGCTAGGTTATTCGGGGTTATCGTAAGCCCTGTGAGCCGGAACCCGAAACCGTGGACCAAAGAGGTGCTAAATCCTCTCCATGCGTTGAAGCCCCAAAATCTTGCAGCCTTAGGGTGCCTTTAAAGGGTTACTATAAGGGTCCTATAAGGGTTCCTTTAACGGGCTCTATAAGGGTTAAATAACGGTTTAGAGCCTTTTTGCCTTTGGGATTTGCGGCCTTAACGGTCCAAGTATCGAATTATCGTGAGTTATTGGACCCTTCCAAGCCGCATCACTAGACCCCTATAATACGACCATATAACCCCATATAAAACCTTTGAAGTCCCACACCCTGGGACTCGAAATAGCCCAAAAGCCTTATATAGTATGGTCTTTGGGCCTAAAAGCCTTAATAGATGGGTCCTTAGAGCCCTAGGGATACATGTAGCCCTGGTAAGAACCCGCTGAACCACTAATCAGGGTACATGCAACCAAATGGGTTTAGGGTTTAGGGTTCCAAGTAGGGGGTAAGGTTTAGGGAAACCGTATATACTTTGGCCCCCAAAGTTGTTCAACAGGGTTGAAATTAAGGCCACAGTGTAATATAGGGGCTTCAACAATTACCAATACTGTTTAGGGGGGGGTTCCACATTATGGTTATGTTAAAGTAGAGCCCAAAACCTTGTTCTAGTTATTAGGGCCCTTACTATATCATAGAACCTTACTATAGGTCCCTTATCGCACCCCTTCAAAGCAACCCTATTCTCATTATTTTTGTACTACGGTTGATGATACAAATCCTGCATTACCCATAATAAGGAATATATCATAATTCCCATATTCTAGAGCCATTAAGGTACCGCAGGATTTATATCATCAACCGTATTTGCCTACTTGGGCCCGGAGGGTTTTCGAGGTCGATGTCGTGGCCTTCAACGCCGCGCTGGCGGCCACAGAGACTTGTTCTTGTAAGGGCTCCTTCAAACGAGCCATTTACAGGATCCTAAAGCAACCATTTGAAAGTAGCGCTTAAGAGCTCAGTTTAGGGAATCCAGAGAGATTCTATAGGGTTTGCTGTTTGCCCTAAGAGCGCCAAGACGCTGACAAGGTGCGTGGGTTGCGGATGCTGGTGAATTTTGCAGCTTAGTAGTTGGGAGAGTATGCGAGTATTGCCAGAAAGGGTTGCCACATTACTAAGGGAACACTGGGGAACCAAGAGCATTACATTGGCAAAGGGGTTGAGTGTTTCCGCTAGTCTCTAAATCCCAGACCTTAGGGACCCAAGAAGCACAACAGCACAAGCATTTTACAGGGATATCCCTACCTTATTGAGCTTCATTATAGGGCGGGCGGGGGCGGGGGGGGGGGGGGGGAATATCCCTTTTCAATTTTTGCTTCTGAGTTTGGCCGCCCTAAAACCCTGGGGATCAAAAATAGCCCAAAAGCCTTATATTATAATATGGTCTTTGGGCCCNGGAGTTGCGTATTGTGTCGGTACAAGAACAGACCAGATGAAGGACACGAAAATACCAAAGCTCGAACGTTGGTTATGTGTGCGTCGTGGGGAGGAGTGTGGTGGTTGGGGGGGGGGGGGGGGGGGGGGGGGGGGGGGGGTAATATCCCTATTCAATTCTTGCTTCTGAGTTTGGTCGCCCTAAAACCCTGGGGATCAAAAATAGCCCAAAAGCCTTATATTATAGTATGGTCTTTGGGCCCAAAAGCCTTAATATATGAGTCCTTAGATCCCTGAACCCTAAGACAAACCCTAAACCCTAAACTGTCTGCTGCTTCGTAGGGAATGGGGGAATGGATCCCTACAGTCCCATATAGTCCCCAAAATAGTCTCCATTATGCATTCCCCAATTCCCTACTAAGAACCAGACAGCCTACAAAGAACCCTAAACCCCTGTGGTATAACCTTTTTGGTATAACCCTTACAGTAACCCTTAAAGGGCCCTAAACCCCTATAGTATAGCCCATATAGTATAACCCTGACAGTCACCCTGAAAGGAACCCTTAGAGGAACCCATTCCCTACTAAGAACCAGACAGTAAACCCCAAGTTGTGGGGCTTCGGCTCTGGAAGACTCTAAACCCTAAAGTACCCTTAAAGGAACTCTTAAAGGAACCCTCAAAGGAACCCCTCAGGTACCCTTAAAGGCACTCTTTAAAGGTACTCAGGGCATCGGCTCGGGGTTCGTCAAGTTGTACTTCAAGGGGCAGGGGACTTAGTAAGGCTCCTTAAAGGGATCTATAGGGTTCCCTAAAGGGATCTATAGGGTTTAGGGTTTAGGGTCTACTTGGAGGGCCAAGGGATTAGGGTAAGTCCATGTAGGGCACTTATTATAACTCTACTTATAACCTACTTACTAAGTCTCTTCAAGTAGACCCTAAACCCTAATAGATCCCTCTAAATGAACCCTATAGATCCCTTTAAGGAGCCCTTCAAGAGCCCTTACTAAGTCCCCTGCCCCTTCAAGAAGTTGTGGGGACTCGTAAGTTTCAGGGCTTAGGGTGTCTCCGTTTAGCCTAGGGCTGAGTATACTTGGAGTGTTTGGGGCCTAGGTCTTAGGGCTTAGAAGGGTTATATATGCATATATATATATTTATATTTATATTTATATTTATATTTATATTTATATTTATATTTATATTTATATTTATATTTATATTTATATATATATATACTTTACGGTGTTTGGGTTCAGATTGTTCGTTGTTCCGTGTTTGTGTGTACTGCGTCAACGGCGGTTGCTTACTCCAAGATCTATAGGCATGGTTATAGGGGATACCTCCGAAATCATAACTAGGTACTAAGGACCGTTTCGCACAACATCTTCTGGGGGGGTACGTAGTCGTAGAGTCGTAGAGTAGGTAACCTTTAACCTATTTGGGGTGCTTTTATCCTTAAACAGTCCAAGAGGTCTACCTTTAGTTCTCCTAGGATACTGGACAAGTAAGGTCAAGGGGAAAATACTGGTTTCAGTGGTGTGTAATTCCAAGATTGGGAATTCGGTTTTGAACTGTTTGGGTTAGCTTGGTATTCTGGGAGTTCAGGATATGGGGGTTTCCGAAAATTGGGGACCCGGACCTAAGGATCCCAAAATAAGGTGCCCCTACTTCTTGGAAACTCCCATATCCTCCGAGTTTCTGGTTCGGGTTTGTGCTTTAGGGCTTTAGGGTTTAGGGTTTAGGGGTTGACGTTCCCGGGTTCAGGGTTGCAGTGGGCTTGCAAGTGCGTCTCATGGGGCGACCCCTTGGTTCACGTGTACCAACCCAGGCCCCTGCAGCTAATTCATCCCCAAACAATAGCCCCAAACCTTCAAAGTTCGCCATCTTTAGTTCTACCCCTAAGGGTCCAAGTACCCAATAATCAGATTCTCTGCTAAATATTGAGCTACATAACTACTATCCTAAACCCGAGTACCTAATTATTGGGTCCTTTAAAGGATCCTTAGGGTACGATGATACCCCCAAGCCATGAAAAGAAACCTCGAAGGCCCAGCAAACACCCCCACATAGAAGCCCGGCTAGAGAGCAAACATGCTGTTCCTTAGAGCTTCTGATCATACCTATACTATCCCATACCACCAAAAACCCATTCTGATTGTTAAGGCCTCCCTTTGAGGAATGCGAGGAACCCTATTCTAACTAATAAGGCCTATGACTATGTTCAAAGCGAAAGATGATGCCGAGGAGAAGAGAGGGGATTGGACCGATTCTTTGCACCTGTACTGCAATTACAGGCGGTATCTTACCCTGGGCATCAAAACAGCCCAAAAGTCTTATATAATGTAGGAACCTGATTAAGAAACCCTGGGCCTATTTTGGGGGTGGATTCATATAAGGAACCCTAATAAAGGCCAAAGGTTTCTTAATCAGGTTCCTACATTAGTATGGTCTTTGGGCCCAAAAGCCTTAATATATGGGTCTTTCGAGCCCTCGGGTGAGGGCATTCTTATGGTTGTAAGGAAAGTCAGGGTGCCCAAAGGTTGCTAAGGTTCCTATATTAGTAGAATGTACCGTTTCTGCAGTAGGAATTACTGTTATGATTTAGGGAAGTATCCCCAGGACAGTACATAGGACTCTTTGAGGCTGCGATCTAAGGCTGTGTCCAGGGCTCCAGGCATGCTTATGGTACTTTGTTCGGGCCTAAGTCAAAAATGGTGCTTATTACCCCAAGGGTCCAAGTACCTAATTATCATATACTCTCCAAAAATGTAACCTACATTACTACTATCCCAAACCCGAGTACCGAATTATTGGGTCCTTTGGACCCTTAGGGTTACCTTTACAGGGATCCATAAGGGCTCCTCCTTTAAAGGGATCTATTAGGGTTCTATGAGGGTTTAGGGTCTAGAGTTTCCGAAAATTAGGGGTACCTTATTTTGGTGTCCTTATAATAAGGATCCTACTATTTCGGGTACTATATTGGGGTCCCCTATTTTCGGAAACCCCCAAATGGTGCTTATTTGGTGTCTAAAGAGCTTCAGGGTTTAGGGTTTCAGGGTTTCGGGTTTGGGGTTTTGGCTTTAGGGAAGCTTATAAATAGTACATACTCTGAGCTCTTTGGAGCTTTAGGATGTATGAGGTTCAAGCATACAAAGGGTTTTGTGGGACCACAGCAGGCGCTAGAGGGTTTCCACTTAAAGGCCAAAGGTTCAGGGGACGGTTTAGGGTTTGGGGTTTCCACTTAAAGGCCAAAGGTTCAGGGGACTTGGTAAGTAAGGTTAAAAGTAGGATAACACCACTTGAGGGACGTATCATACCAACTAAAACCCCCCTCACTGAGTCCCCTGAGCCCTTAACCTAGGTTCCTGAGTAGTACCCTTTTGCCCTTTTTAGTTTGGGGGTCTCCTTATTAAAACTGAGTATTAGGAAAAAGGGTACCCTTATTATAAAGGGGCTACTTAGGAACGTAGTAACTACTGTGTTGCAAGGGGTTCTTGTCGGGTTGTTAAGTTGTTGCTAAGGGTTTCAGAGGAGTGTTACAAGGTTGTCCGGGGGCCTGGGTCTTAGTGCTTACGGTTTAGTGTCTAGGTATTTTCGTCTGTAAAACAATAAGACCTACTCTCCCATGGGACTTATCAACGAGCAGAACTAAGATACTTGAACCCTGGCCGAAGAGCTGTTTGATTTCCGGTTCAGAGTGCAGAGATTTGAGGGTGCTTGGGGTTTTAGGGTGTCATCGAAACTACCTCAAATCGTACGAACAGTTTAGGGCTCAGTGTCTTAATAGGTTTGGTGCTCATGCGGTCTGCTTGAACCACAAACCTCAAGCCGAAACCCTAAACTAAACTGCAAGTCCTAGAGCCCTACATCTCTCCTTATCTCCAAGGTTGGAAGTATGGGCCCCTAATATGGACCCTTAGGCCTTTCTGAGGGGCTTCTAGGGACCCTTAAGAGTCTATATAGGGTATATAGTAGATATATAAGGATCCCAAGGTTAAGGGCCCATACTAGGGGCCCATGTTTTCAAAGGTTGATTATCCAGTTATTTGGAATGCCTTGGCCAGGGTACACTAGGTAGACGCCAAGCCCCTACGCCTACAAAGCTCCATTGCAGTTCTATCAAGCCGAAATCATACTCTAAGTCCCTTGATGTGCGAAGCCCTGCCGACAGAAACCTCTGAGCCTCCCGGTACATGAAATCATCGGATACTGTTATTTGGCGCCTGTGCCAGGCTATAAGCTGATCGCTAGATTGCTAAGCCCTACACTCCAAATCATCAACCTCCATACCACCGAAAAAAACTCGCAAAGAAGAGACAGCCATCTTGGAAATCAGGTGAGCTGAAATAGCGTCTATGTCAGGTGTTACGGACGGGGTCTGGGGCGAGACTGCCCGAAGACCCCCCAAGCACCCGAGAAGGACAGCGACTCCTGAAGTCTTGGTCTTGCATGCTTAGGAAGAGCAAAACCTAAACCCTAAACCGTAAACCCCAACCCAAAGGGTCCAAGTACTCAATTACCATATACTCTCCAAAATGGTAACCTACATAACTACTATCCTAAGCCCAAGTACCTAATTATTGGGTCCTTTGGACCCTTAGGGTAAAGCCAAAAGCCAAACGGCTGTAATTAGTTGAAACCTCAGACCCCAGAAAGCCTCAAGAGACCCACCGCCCCGAAGCCCAACATCCATACGCCCTAAATCCCGACTTTAGGAGAAACTCTGGAAGGTGCACTTCGAAGGAGCCCTAATCCTAAACCCTAAACCCTGAACTGGAAGGCAAACTTCGAAGGAACCCTAAACCCCTCATATCCCAAAATGCCTTATAGTATCATTATAGCGTCCCTTAAAGGAACCCTTTAAAGTATGGTAATTATCAAGGCCCCTAGACCCAAACCCCTAAACCCTAAACTCGCTATCTCAACCCTAAACCCTAAACCCTAAACCCTGAACTGGAAGGCAAACTTCGAAGGAACCCTAAACCCTAAACTCGCTATCTCTTCCGTCCTTTTTTGAGGCGACTGCTCCAGGAGCTGGAGGAGGAGGAGAGGTATTTTTGCTGTTTGATGGTTTAGGGGTTTAGGGTTTAGGGGTTTAGGGTTTAGGGGTTTAGGGGTTTAGGGTTTAGGGCTTCAGGTTTGGGGCTTTTTAGTTGAGGTTTCAGTGCCTAGGGTTTAGGGCTTCAGGGTTGGGGGGTTTAGTTCGGGTTTCAGTGCTTAGGGCTTTGGGGTTCGTCGTTTCTTTGCTTCTTTCAGGGGTTGAGGGGGGGTATGAGGGTCTTGTAGAAGTCTGATAGAGTGTTTCTCGGGTCTTTCGAAGCTTTTGCACAACGGCTTTGCTCGTGACTCATTACGATGTTTGGTTGATAGCCCCTCAGGATTCAAATTGAGTAGTAGATAAGAAAGAATCAGCAATGCTCTTCGCCAGGGTTCCGTACTATAGTTATGCTGTATAGATATACTACATTAAAGATACTCTTTTAATCCTAGCTTGATTCTCACGACCTCTACATTGGATTTCAGGTTTAGGGTTTTTTTGCTTGTTTCGAGCTTCAGGATTAGGAATCTGTTTCCCCCCAGGCCCAACCCTGAAACCTTAAACCTTGAACCTCAAACCCCAAATCCTGTAAACCCTGAACCCTACACCCTAAACCTTGGACCCTAAACCCTAAACCTTGAACCCTAAAGCCTAAACCCTAAACCCTGTAGAGGTCCTGGGGGTCAGAGTCTCGGGTCTCACTTTTGACGTCCAGGGGTCCTGGGCTTAAGGTCAGGGTTTACCTTAACCTCGAATGTCCTACCCTCTTTCAGAACTAAGATGGGAGTTTCCGACAATTAGGGGTACGTTTTTAAGGGGGCCTTATAATAAGGATCCTACTATTTAGGGTACTTTATTCGGGTCCCCTATTTTCGGAAACTCCCATAGAACGAAATCATATTAAGGAACCCTAAAAAAGTAGGAGTCGTAGTCATATCATTCCTACGGTAACTCCCAGGGCTGTTTGAAACTATCTAAGATCAGGCCCGATAGCCCTGTTCGTGTTCTAGTAGTAGACATACTCCCGACGTACTCCCAAAGGCTAGCCCTTATTTCCCCAGGATACTGGACACGTAGGCTAAATGATTACCTATATTATTCCTTGGGGTTCCTTATTCTAAATATGGTATTAAGGAGCGCAGCTGAATCACCTCCACCCAAAACTTGATTCCAGCCCTCCTGTGAAAGCGTCGCGGGCACAATTGAGTGCACCACAACTGTTGAGTGTGATGCTTGAACACAAATATAGTATACTATGCATGTGTATACATCGAGTTAAACACACACACACATATACTTTTATATAGTCATATGTATATATATAATATACATATTTATACATGCATACTTACATATATATATATATATATATCTACACTATATACTTTTTAGTTTGAAGGCGCTGCTCGAGTCGTCAGGCTTAGCGGAACTGTCGAGACAGATATGGCATGCCTTTGGCATTCTCCGCAAGAGATCATACTGCTCTGAGCCGTAGCTCCCGAGAGCAATGTAACTGAACCTTTGCGACAGCGCTGTCGTCAGAGACATCGAACAGAAGATAACTACAGCGATTGATCTGTGGAATAGTCGACGGATCAGAAATGATGATGGCAGGCTTTCCACCATCGATCAGATAGGAGCAGCGGCTCAGGTGATCATATAAAACCGCCTGATAATGGCCGAACCAACTTTTTCCTAGGGAAAACCAAAAAAACATCTTTGTGGAGTCTGGCCGTATAGTTTCCCAAAAGATGTTGTTTTTGTTTTTTTTGTCATTCCTAGGGGAAATTTGGTTTTCCCTCCCAAAACCATCTTTTTCCTAGGAAAAAGTTGGTTTCTGACACCAAAATCATGTTGTCCCAAGGAAATTTGGTATTTCACTCCAAGACCAAATTTTTCCTAGCAAAGAGTGTGCATTTCATTTGTTGTTTGTGCGCGTTACGAATAAGTGTTGTCAATAAGTTTCCCTCATCAACTTCGACATAAATGCGAATGAAAAGGGCAGGGTTGGGGTTGATGTTGCTTGGCAACAGGAGTCAGTTAACGATCCTCGTCATTATGTTGGTATGTAGCACACGTTTAACCTAAGGGTTAGTATGTGCATACGCACACACACACACACGTACATGTACTTACGGGCATACGGGCAAGTCTGACAGTAAGTCTGCCATGATCGTATAGCACAGTGAGAAGGGTGTGCCATGTACAATATACATGTTGATGTAAGCAAACACATGAATTTATAATCCCAAAAAATCCAAAGGCCTTCATTTGGGTAACGTTAGAGCGACCACAGCAAAGATCGTGGTTTTTAGTGGTGCTCGTTTTGTGCAGTTTAATTGGATCTGACTCACAATGTACCTTACCGCAAACTTAAGATCGATTTTAAGTTCACCCGTAAGCTGTTCCCATTGGTAGCCTTCGTACTGTACCGGATACTTCCCTCTACAGCAACACAAATAATGGCCTTTTGAAGAAACCCAGACCATTGGCGTCACCAACAGGTTAGTTAATCCAGATGTAGTTGTGGTATCCTTAGCATGAGCCTTCTAGACCCCGAAGTCCCGAAGTTTAAGGTCCTGGCATCCCCGATACGAGGTCCTGTTGTATTCATACAAAAAAGCTAAATACTGCCCAAACATTTTCTTCAACAGCAGAGACGTCATTCTCATGCTGTTATACTGGGGTTGTCAAGGGGGCTGCAGCACGGGCTGCAATATCCTTACTATCGGGAGGCCAATCTTATATTATTGCCTTCAGACCGATATGGGTATTAATATGGGGATGTAGAATAGGGTTATGGATCGGCATAGCATTTGGACCCATATGAACTAAGATTGATCTATAAGGCATCTTTTTCGGGTGAACGTGAACAGATTACTACTGTCACCATTGGGGCCCATGTAAGGTCTAATGGCAGGGTTAGTCATAGGGATACTGTTGTTTAGGAGCAGGAGTCAATCCAGGCTTCACGGTCATTCATACGTATTGTTGGGGCTTTGATCTGAAAGCGACTGATTTTCGGGTATTCAGACAGAACCTTTCATCGTTAATCATTTCTCGGAGTATCTGCGTGAAGCGTCGCAATGAATTGCGAATGAAGGCGGCTGCCGTCATACCCCTCGGAACTTCAAAGCTGGATCATACACCAGAAGTCTAAACATAGCAAGATTGGTGGCTGTATCGCGGCACCCGCGGTAGTTCTTGGGGGGGGTTAACATATATATATATATAAGTAAATACATAAGTAAATGGATAGATAACATATTATCAATAACTATATGTATGTATATGCATGTATATACCCGTGTCCAGCTTATATCCGGGCCACGAGGAATTCAGGGGGGCTTGTTTGTGGGATTTGTTGTTGTGGTGCCTCATTTCCGAAACTCCCTGATAAGACTCGTTTGCAGTTCGAACTAGAATCGAAGTGTTGTTTACAGCGCGAGATAACTATTTGTAGCAGTAGCGAAGGATTTAAGGGCACAGGGTTTATGGTTATACGTGTTCTATTGGTATGTAAGCAGAATTACTGTACACATACACCGACTTAAAGCACCCCACGCTCTTGCAAGCAATGTCGTTTCTGAGACCAATTGTTTTAATCAACCTAGACTTCACCACGCCCAATAATCAATATATACATATATACATATATACATATATATATAAATCAATATGATTTCCTTGTAAGGGCCCTTCTTTTGGGCCCAGAGGACGACGTTTCAGTTTGAACACACGGCGCATCCCTCGGGGTCCTGAACAAGGTTTCGGCAGACGATCGCGGAGCTTGTAAACTCCTGGGCATTGACGTGATCTGCTTCACATGGTGACCTCATTGTCGACCTTACTGGGACTACTCCTATCGGCGTACATGGACATCATCTTCGGTTTCGAGCCACTTCCTGACTTGCCTTATCTTGCAGCCACGTGCCCAGGCTCTGCAGCCGAGCTTCGAAGTTCACAACACAACTCACAAGCCCAAACCCTAAACCTCGGGCTTAGATGCTTATTAGCAAGTGCTTAACGACGCATGAATGATGCAGCCCCGGTTAGGTCTTGCGGTTTGGGATTTGAGGGTTCAGTTCAGGGTTTGAGGTTTAGTGGAGCTTTTTAGCTGCTTTGAGATATCTGGGAGCTCGTAGCTCACATTTATTGTGTTTTCTTCTGATGCAACGTGGTTAGGTTGTAACGTCAGCTACCTGAGGGGTCATGGAGCCCGGTAAATCGTGAAATAGAGCTGCCGTACTGCAATGAGCCAATTGCACTAATTAAGTTTGTCAACTTTGAAACCGGTCATGAACACGACCACATGTGCTTCAATACTCGGCAACTGAATCCTGTCCTGTAAAATTGGCGTTTAGCAATATGTAATGTCGCATTGTTTGACCATTGCCCCTGCTCGGAGGTTTCTTGAATTTGTTCCATCGGTTTGGGGTCCTTATATCATATATGTGTCTGTGTATGTGTCCTGTATACTTAGACCGTAAGCAACAAAATCCGCATAGTCTTTGAGTCGCACGGGCTACCGGTATAGTCACCCAACTAAACCACGAACTACGCAAGCGTAACACCAAAACACAAGAACTAACCCATTGAGCTGTAATGCCGTCAGAACAGAAAAACCAAACTTGCAATCATCACCGCATTCAGTCTGATGCAAACACGAAGCGGTAGGTTTCGTCGACATAATGCACAAAAACTTGAAGCTGTAAACCTATCACTGCGCATGAAGAAGCCGCGCAATCCTGAGTCACAAATCCCGGTTCCAGCAACGCAGCCCGTCATAGCACCCAACAGGCAAAGCAAGAACACGCGAGCGAGTACCTCATAAACCTGATTTCGTATGAATCTTATGACTGTAAGTCCGAAGGTTATATCTGAAACCGTAATAACATTTCACCGCCCCACAAAGGCCGCCCAGCAACTGTGGGTGGGCGGCGCTAAAGCCCCTCGCAACCGATCGCGAAGGGCCGAACCCGCCTCATAGTCATGGGGACCGTGGCAGTCGTACCCGGTGCCGGAGCACGTTCTCCCCTGGACCAGTATTGGTTCTGCGCGAACAGAATTGAGGGTGCTCCCTGCTCTGCCCTACCGTACCCTCCGTGCCTTGTTGTCTGGAAGGAAGAAAACTGGCATGAGTTCAGGCCTAAACCCTAAAACGAATAAGTTTCGGTGGTTGGCCGCCTTAGACGGTCTGAGGTGGGAGAGATAAAAGGAAAGACTTCTATAGGCAGGCTTTGACAGCTCATCGCCACAGAACGATGCACTGGACACGACCTTGTCGCAAGATACAGCCGCCTACCTGCCAGTCCACGGCACACCTTAAACCTAAACCCCAAAACCCAAACCCAGTAGCGAAACGAGAGCACCAGAGGAGCTCCAGGCAGATCTCATTTCCTACAACACAGCCGCTGGGCTTTGGAAGACTATCCGAAAAGGGGAACCGTAAGGCCATAATTCCGAAGCTGCATCCAGGGTTTTGGATTGACTTTCAAGGTTGTAGGGTATAAGCCAGGGTTTCAGGGTCAAAAAATAGCAAGGCTTTCAAGAAGCACACGCGCCCAGAAGATTGCTAGATTTAATCTCCCGGCGTTATGTTGCGATTTAGAATTAATATTTAGGGTTTAGGAAATGTATGCTAGATCTGTATTGGATCTTGGAAGACTATAGAATGGTTAATGGAACACTTGTCCTGCCCTCTACCCTAAAGCTTGTGCTAACTCCGAAAGCTTCTTTGTCATAAACAGCTAAACCCTAAACCGCGGTCCTGAACCGAGGGGTATTCGAATATTTGGATCCTTATATCCTAACTTTCCTAATCCCTAAGCCTACGCCCTAAGCCCTCGTCCCTAAGCCCTAATTCCCGTGCCTTGAGCCCCACTCCCTCTTTCCTGAGCCCTTAATCCTTATGCCCCAGAACCCTAATGATGCCGAGAAGTCATGCAAGCAATAAGCAAGCACTATAAGAACAAGGCGAAACCCGCAAAAACAAGCTTAGCCAAATAATGTAGTATTTATTGATAGTATCTCCTTGTAGTTCCCCTACCCCCAAAACCCTCCTCTAACTATTAAGGCCCCTATGTTCCGCATGTTCAGATCCCAGGCCATCAGCGCCTGTGGCAAGGGCTCAGCATGGCAGGTGCCAGAGGGTTTCTAAACCCCTAAACCCTAAACCCCTAAATCTTAAACCCTAACCTTTAACATTGTATCTCTTAGGGTTTAGGCTTTAGGGTTTAGGGATTCGGGAAACCTTGAACGCGAGAGCCCTGACTCGACGAGCCTCAAAGCCTGTCAGGCTTCAGGTCGAAGATTAGGGTTCAGGACTCAAGGGTCCAAAGGACCTGACATTAAGATACTTGTTATATGGGTTGTTTTCTAAATTAGGGTTCCTTGTAGGGTCCTTGTTATAAGGGTGCCGTACTATATTTGGGATCTCAAAGGGGAACGTAATTTAGAGAACTATCCATATACCTGGGTTTAGGATAGTAGCTATGTATGTTCAATTGTGGGAAGCATTTGATTATTGGGTACGTTGATCCTTAGGGTTAAGTCGGGCTTGAGCAAGATTGGGAAGGTTAAGGAGCTGAGGCATTCAGGGTATAGGGCTTAAGGTCGAGGATTTAGGGGGTTTACCTGTGTAGGGTTTGGGGTCGGCGGTCCATGTTGAAAAGTTGACAGGTTTAGAACTCGACTTTCAGATGTTACTTTGGGGTGTACATTTTGCTACCTTAGCGGGACTTAAGTTGAGAGTCTGCTCATAGGCACGTCCTACGGTTTCCACTGTTACTTGTGGCGTATACAGGGTGCAGATACTTTAGATGATTGATTCCGGGACCAGGGTTTCAATATGAGCACAGTCAAACCCAACGCAATGATCCGGAGAACGCAAGGGACTCGTGCATTACCTTATAATGACCCTAGACTATGGGAATTATGGTAGACTCTTAATTATGGGAAATGCAGGATTTAATATCATCAAGCGTTGGATGATTTCTTGGATCTACCCTAAACCCTAAACCCCTAAACGCGAAACCCGAAACCCTATCTTGCTATGGCCTCTGGAAGGCTCTGCATGACCGACTATAGGGCCCTTAACAACTAGAATGGGGTTTTGGGGGTAATTAGATGATACTATAACTATACTAAAGAATCCCCCAACGTAGTTCTGGTAATTATTTAGGCTCCTACAATACCCCCTTGGGTTTTGTCAGCAATGTTGACTATAGCTCCTGCATTATAGTTGAAGATGTATAATCTAAAAACCCGGATACTGGATACCCTGAACCCTTGAACCCTGATACCCCAAGCCCGAATACCCCAATACCACAGTACCCATAAACACCCTAAACCCAAAACCCTCTACCCCCAAACCCTATAAGCCCTACATATACTAGTACCCTTCATCCCTAAACCGCGCGAGGCCGCGTTGCTATTGCTGGGGGAGGTTTCCGACACTCGGCTCGAGGCGAGGACCGGCGAGATTGAAATCCCATGGTCAGCGCGGACATGTTTGAGATTTGGGGTTTAGGGTTCAGGGTTTTATTAGGGGATTCAACCTAGATTTGTACACGGTAGCTATGAGCATAAGCCATGACAAACGTACATCTTATTTTTCAAACAAGCACAAGTGTCTTTGTTTTTGCATCTGCGTGCACTTCGTATGTGTTTACAGGGTGAGAAGAACTGCCACCATGGCAACTGAGGTTGCTGCAAGCCCAGGGTTTAGGGTTTAGGGTTACCTGTGGATCAAACCCCTACCGTTTTAAGGGTTCTACCCTCTAGTTAAGGGGTCATAACCTACTATTTTGTAGGGTTTAGGGTTTAGGGTTAAATTCCAAGACTCTGCTAGGACTCCCTGACACTTTGCGCAGTCGATATGGCTAGGCTGCACCTCCCTAAACAGCTCAAGCAAACGCTTCAATGCTCAGTTCAGCTATGCACAGCTGAACCAAACGGTGTGTTAGACTCTGGCCTGTTCTTGAAAGTGCCTAGTAGCACGAGATGAGCTGAACCTATGCAAGGCATGGACAGGACACCTTCCTAGTAGCTGAGTACGTAGCCTTTAGGTCTTTGGGTTTATATAATCCTACCATAACTGACCTTTGTGGCTACTGAGCCCTTAGAAGGAGCCAGGCTTCTATGATGTTTCTCGCTATCCAGCCTCGTGCCTTACCTTTCGGGGAAAGCCTATCCAGACCTGAAAATAGTGTACTAGGTATCGGCTTGGGATAACTTTCAATTTCCCTTAGTGTTGAAGATAGAGCCTCAAGTATTATAAGACCAACTTTGCAACTGTTGAACTGGATACGTGGTATAGGTTCCTAAATTCTTAAATGGTCATCCATATTCTTCCTCGGGCTTCCTTATTCACCTAAGGGTCCATGTAGACAACTAACATATACACTGGCCTTAAAGTCCCGATTGAGGTACATTGGGGCCAAAGTTACCCTAAACCCTTATGGTGCCATTATAGAACCCTTTAAAGAAATCCTTACAGGAATCCTATTTGGGTACAGTGGACCCTTGGGGTTAGACTTGTATTGTGATACACCCCGTGGACCCTATTGTGATCATCCCGGCCGCTTGCTCCGGTGTAAGTAATCTAAACGTACGACCTCGGCTTGCACGGTTCTCCAATGAAACGGTTTAAGGTTTAGGGGTTTAGGGGTTTAGGGGTTAGGGGATTAAAGTACTGGGTCATCGGGGTACATAATATTATGAGGGTTCTAAGAAGCAAGCGTTTCGAACCCAACGTCTCGAGTGTTGGAGCAATGCATTCCTGAACCCTTCAACCCTAAGCCCCCAACAAACCTGCCCCAAAAAATCCGGACCAAGTGTAGGGTTTCGGATTTTTGTTAACCTTCAACGCCGAATTCCCCTCTTTTGTCAGCTGGACCTGATTTCCTACGACGCTGCGATGAGTGCATGTGTCTAGGCCGCATTTGGCCCTACGCCCCTTGTGCTGGATTCTAGTTCAGGTGCCCCATATTAGCCGGATCCTGCAGTATGGTCGGTTTCTAGCTTGTGTTCGTATGGGTCATGTACTCAGCAAGGGCAAGTGTTGTAGGGTCTTGTTGTGATATACAGCCGCCTTTGGAGCCTTGCTGCACCTGAACCTTACATCCTGCTCGTTATTCTCAAACCAACCCCCGATACCCTGTAAACCCGTATAGAAGCCCGATTTGAACCCTTAGCGCTCCAGGATCTTTTCTAATAGTGGGGTTTTGGAGTATTTTGCCTTTATATTTTTTGTGGACCTCTTCCCTCAAAGAAACCAGTATGAAACAAAGGCCTATACTTTTGTCTCCCTGGTGCCTCAAAGCCCAGAACACCCTAAGGTCAGATGGACAACTGGCCGCTTACACTTCTCCTCTTCGAGGAGCCTTTTAGTTCCTAGTTCTGATATGGGAGTTTCCGAAAACTAGGGGTACCTTATTTTGGGGTCCTTGTAATAAAGATTCTAATCTAGGGTACTATATTAGGGTCCCCTATTTTCGGAAAAACCCTACACCCTGAACCCTACCTCGACCCTAGAGTACCTTCCCTTTTAAGGACCTATATACGGTAATTTAATAAGAAGGAACCCCGAAAAATGTAGGTCTTATAGTGTCCAGGTAGTTCTTATATAGGGCGTAGGACTGGGGATGTCGAAGTTAAGGTGTGGGTCTAGTGATGCAGGAGTGTAACGTATCTCATCCAACTACATGGGTAGCTGTCAAAATTATGGTCCCTTTTTCGGTCCCTATAATTTTACGGCACCTATTTTTTAGGGTACCCAAAAAGGGGCCATAATTTTGACAACCACCCACATGGGTTGCCTAATTATCATGAGCTCAGGCCCGAAGCCCTACATCATGAACTGGAAACCAACAATTTCGGTCATCTTCCTTGCTTGAGGGGCATTGGGTTTTCTGGGTTTCGGGTAGAAGCTGCGGGGATGGAACGGGCTGTAGGTCAGGATTGAAGCGCTGCGATTCAGCTCTGGGTGTGGGGTCCAGGTCTTATGGTTTCGGCCTCTAGGGCTTGGGTTTAGGGTTTAGGGTTTAGGGTTTAGGGCTAGGGTATGTGTTGGAGGGCGTATTTTTTCCCTCTTTTTTTTTTTTTTTGCTCCCTTTTTTTTTTTCTGTCCCCTTGGTCCCCTGGTCCTTTGGTCCCCTGGTCCTCTGGTCCCGTGGTCCTCTGGTCCCGTGGTCCTTTGGTCCCGTGGTCNTCATTTTCAGCTTGCTTGATATTCAATGATCTTATGCTATATTGCACTGGGATCCTAAGTATATTGTTTAGTATTATCCTGTTTTTCAATGATGAAGGGTATTTGTTGTATATATTTTTTATTAACCTATCTCGGTTTTTACCTGGAGGTTGCGCTAGTATTGCATACTGTTCTCTTAATATATTCAACAAGTATTCTGCTTTAACCTCTTCTTT
>BGNK01007325.1:5910-18841 GCA_003297005.1 Symbiodinium sp. clade A Y106
AGTTTCCCAGGTTACAGCTAGGCACAATACTTAGACCGCTAAGTCTACCGCTGCAGGCGAGCTCTTTTCCTGCTTGGGACTATACGCCGCGGTGAGTGCAAAAGGTAAAGCAACTGCTAAGGACAACTAGAATACATCTGGAGGCAGGGTAAAATCTACAAATACGACAGCTTCCGATCTATCTGCAGCAACCCAAGTTGCAAAAGACCAGCCTCACAATCCAGCAAGCCTGCTATTGCCGACCATCCACCGCTCTGAAACCACTACTAGCAGTCATGAGCATGACACCAGATTTGCACTACGGTCCACACTAGCGGCCAACGACGACAACCTCTGCTGCAACTGCTACCACTACTACCACCACCACCACCAACACCACTACTACGACTACGACTACTAGTACTGCTACCAGCACCACCACTACTACTACTACTACTCCTACAACTCCTACAACTTTACTGCTCCTACTCCTACTCCTACTCCTACTCTTACTCCTCCACCTCCTCCTCCTCCTGCTCCTGCTCCTGCTCCTCCTGCTGCTCCTGCTCCTGCTCCTGCTCCTGCTCCTGCTCCTGCTCCTGCTCCTGCTCCTGCTCCGGCTCCCGCTCCCGCTCCCGCTCCGGCTGCTGCTCCTGCTCCTGCTCCTACTACTGCTACTGCTACTTCTCCTGCTTCTTCTACTGCTACTGCTGCTGCTGCTGCTTAATAGCACACGACTCCGACGACGCCAAGACGACGACGATGATGGCGATGCGCCTACAACTATACGTCCAAAACCACTTTTCCTTTGAACCAAAGCCTGCGGAATCCTACACACAACCCAAGGTCGAAAGGAGCGAGATCCGTCAGCTCCTCGTGGTTCCGGCCCAGGCGCAAGGCACCGCCACGAGCAGTATGGGCCATGAAGGACCAGAAGCCCAATCCCTAAGCGCGGGTCGCGTGCGTGGTTGGGGGGGTTAGGAAAAGAAGATTGGTGATTTGGATGGGAAAACCTCTTCAGAATTTGCTGATACAGGGGCCGCGGATGTTGCATTTTGCTGACTAGAGTCATACATGTGCAGCACAGGGTTCCAAGGAATCGTGAGAGATTGGATGCTGGCACAAGTAAACTGTGACTTTTGCGATGACCACGGCGAAGAAGCCTATTGATGATGATGGTGATGATGATGATGATATGAAGAGGAAGAAGAAGACAATGATGATGATAATTGTGATACTGGTGGTGCAGTGAAGAGTGGATGGTACTGTTGATGATGTTGATGAACATGACGACTACAATATACGACAATCGTGAGGGGTACCCGGAAGGTGCCGACACAATGCAGTATCTGCGGGAAACCTTTCAATCGTGACAGGAATGGCGACATGGTGCGATGACGGGTGTACTAATCTTGTCAAGCCGGAATACACCATACTGTGGGATAGTGTTCCCGCCTACAACCATAGTCCGCTTCGACTAGTGCATCGTTGCAAGCAGCATGTGATTCTGCAAGCATTACTATCTGGGAAGCCGCCTGTGAAAAGAGCACAGGCGCTGGGGACCCCGCGTATTGGCTGAGGGTGCCGAGGAAGGACCAGACGCCGGCACGAACGGTTCGGAGAAAGCCAAGCATCCGAACTAAGGCAATGGTGGCGCGCACTGATCAGTGAGCCCCCAGCCTCAAGACAAGAAGTAGGCCGGATGACGCAGTCGAGATGGAAGTCGTGAAGCAGTGAAGCTAAAGACGGACGGACCAGCTAAGAAACTGAGGTGGAAGGTGGATCTTACAAGGATGCCTTCTGCTTTCCGGGTCTGAAGCGATGCCCAGAGTCAGCCACTGTGAGCCAGACAGAGAGCAGAGAGTTGCAACATCGACGTGCAGAAGGCACTTGCACGCTAGCGACTGTCTTCGCTGGAAAGAATACTGCGCAGCACTTGTGACCTGTCTGCCAGCCATGTAACGATATACTGAAGATGCGGTGCAATCGATGTCGAAATTGTGTACAAACCCTTGTCCTGGAAAACTCTCAACCATGCAAACAAGGACAGCCATCTCGCAGGCCTGGGGAATAATGCCTTGCAGTTGGGATGCCAGCACGGCATGTGCCACGTGAGCGTCCATGCCTAAGCCGGCTGGGGTTTAGGGTTTAGGGGCTTAGGGTTTTGGGGGTTCAGGGCTATTCAGTCTTGTAGTGCGGCGCATTGAAGTGCATGCTGCTCCGCTACCTTATAACCCTCAACCTTAAACCCGAAACCCTGAATCTTACAGTCCTATGCACAACCCCTAAAACCCAACCCCTAAACCCCTAAACAAGCCCTAAACCCTAAACTCCCAAACTTTAAACCCCTAAAGCCCTAAACCCCTAAACACTATCACTATGCTGCCAACTCCGGAGCAGGGCGCTGGCCTGAGGGATCCGGCTCCTGTCGCAAACTTTGGGCACTGACTCTGCCCCCACGCTGTAACAGTCCATACTGGGTCTAGGGTTTAGGGTTTGGGTTTAGGGTCTAGCATTTAGGGTTTAGGGTTTGGGGTTTGTATCCTGGGAGTAACCATAAGGGCTATTTATGCGTGTATTATAAGTATTAGCCAGCTGTTACGGAGTGGGGGCAGTGCCCAACACAAACTCTCTTCGAAAGTCTGCTTAGAGGATCAGGGAAAGGGCTACTGTAAGGGATACTGGAGGGTCTCTATAAGGGTCTCTCAAACTCGAAAATAGGGGACGCTAATATAGTACCCTTAGTAGGATCCTTATGATAAGAACCCCAAAGTAAGGTACTCCTAATTAGACTTGTAATTTGAGCCTCCTCGGCAGTGTTGAGCTGCAGTATGCGCTCAGTGATCACCTGGCCAGCACGCCACCAAGATATGACTATATTTTCTATATTATATACTTTATACTCTCTATTGTATATTGTTTACTATGTATATTATATAAAAGTCTTGGCATTGTATATTGTATACTACATTCCATATACTATATATTATTATCATGTGTTATGTATTCTCTATTCTCGGACGAAAATCACAACTGAGTCTACCGGAGGGGGCCTTCATCATTGGAACAGGGTATGGTCTACGAAAACCATCAATCAAGAATTAGTGTTGGCAATTTCAGTATAAGCTTCGATACTTCAACATGCCCTGAAACTAAGGCTCTGCTCCCATGACGCAGGGGCACATCATGCTACTACTACTACTACTACTACTACTACTACTACTCCTACTCCGACTGCGACTCCGACTCCTACCGCTACTGCGACCGCGACTGCTACTGCTACTAGTGCTGCTGCTGCTACTAAAAC
Organism: Symbiodinium sp. clade A Y106; assembly: GCA_003297005.1. Taxonomy (NCBI): domain Eukaryota; class Dinophyceae; order Suessiales; family Symbiodiniaceae; genus Symbiodinium; species Symbiodinium sp. clade A. Next base: position 9,197 of record BGNK01007325.1, read on the forward strand.
TACTACTACTACTACTACTACTACTACTACAACTACTACTACTACTACTGCTACTGCTACTTCTACTGCTACTGCTACTGCTACTGCTACTGCTACATCTACAGCTACTGCTACCGCAACGACTACTCTACTACTACTACTACTACTACTACTACTACTACTACTACTACTACTACTACTATTACCACTACCACTACCAGTACCACTACGACTACTACTACTACTACGACTACTAGTACTACTAGTACCACTAGTACTACTATTACTACAGCTACTACGACTACTACTACTACTACTACTACTACTACTATTCCTGCTACTACCACTACTACTACTACTACTACCACTACTACTACTTTTACTACTACCTACTACCAGGCGCAGGGTGGCAAAAACCCAAATGACAAACCGCGCTCNCCACCCCCCCACCTGCCCCAAGGCCCCCCCCCCAAGCCAAGCCAAGCCATTTTAAATCGGAACTCCCTATCACCGAAGGTCCTCCTGGAAGCCCTTGTCTAAGAGCTAAGCTTGTCGACTAGCAAAGTCTGTCTAACAGCAAAGCCAAGGCCCGAAGATTAAATTGAAGGCTCCAACACGTCCGTAGAAATCAAGCAATTCCAAACAACGTGATCCTTGACCAAATCCATGAAAACATGCTAACACTCGACAAATAACAGCGTCCAACTCGAAAACGTAGAAACTGGAAGCCTCCCAAACGCAGAAAAACAGTATCCAGCGAAACAGCGAACTTTCCCACATCGATCAAAACCAGGCCAAAACTTGAAAAACAACAGCGTTCAGCATGTCTTCAAATCGCAACGCAGACAAAACAGAAAAAACGGCTAGCCCCCTGGAACCAGTGAACACAGCTCAAAACTCGAGAAATAGCACCCTCAGATGAAGAAAAACATGGCGTCACCTACCAACCCTGTACTACTACTACTACTACTAGTACAACTAGTACTACTAGTACTACTATTACTACAACTACTACGACTACTACTACTACTACTACTACTACTACTACTACTACTACTACTACTACCGCTATTACTACTACTACTACTACTGCTACTACTACTACTACTGCTACTACTACTAGTACCACTAGTACTAGTACCACTAGTACTAGTACCAGTACCACGACCACTACCACTAGTACTAGTACTAGTACTAGTACTAGTACCAGTACTAGTACTAGTACTGGTACTAGTACTAGTACTACTACTACTACTACTACTGCTACACTACTACTACTAATACTACGACGACGACGACTACTACTACACTACTACTACCAATACTACGACGACGACTAGTACTACTACTACTACTACCACGACTACTACGACGACTACTACTACTACTACCACCACCACGACCACCACTCGCGCTACTATTACCAGTAGTACCACCACTACAACCACTAGTACCAGCGCTTGTGGCAGCCTTTCTTGGGGTTTGTCTTCTAGATCGTCTCGTGCTCCTGCACACATGATTGCTAGTTAATTAGCGGAGCTGCACAGGAACACCTGGTGGCTGCATTATAATGGCAACCACTGTGACCCTCTGTTTGTATACGAGTTTTACATATTGCACATTACTGAAAAACGACAACTCTTCCTATATTCTCTAATGTTATATTGTCCGTTATAAGACGTGCTTACAAATCATGAGCTATCACAGGTCTTTCTATGATATTTTGGGAGATATTGTGTGTGTATATATATATATATATGAGTTACTGTATTATACGTTGCAGTATATTTTTACATTGATTACTATATACTGCTGTTGTAAAGTATACAATATGCACCGATTAAGTTGTATTATGCTCTACTGTAGGTTATCATGGATATCTGCCTATGTAGGTGTATATCTGTATATATATATATAGCATATATATATATGCATATATATATATATACAAGTGTATGTATATATATATATACGTATATACGTATATATGCATATATATATGTAGATGTGCATATGCAATATACTCTGTAGTGCATACATTGTATTCTACACTCTATTGTATGTATGTGTAGGGTTATGTGGGTATACAAATATGTGTATTATGTCATCGGCTCTATGTCGTGCATGAATGCTAGTGGACACTGCTGCAACACGGCCGGCTGCCTGCGGGTTGAACTGCACCTCAGCTTTGAACCGCACCTGGGTCTGAAATGCGCGCCAGGCTTGCACGTTCCAAACTTCTTCCGACTTGCTGGCTTCGAATATTCTGGTGTCGAGCAAATGCCCCAACACAAACACCACGCCAAACTGGCTCTTGCTCAGGGCTTCACAGTATCCACACCCACGAGCTCTGTCCTCAGAGGATAGCAGCAGTGTCTTCGAGTATGAAAGCCCCTGGGGGCGGGGAGGAAGAAGAGTTCTTGTCGCTGGGCACCGAGCTTCACGTCGTAGATGTTGACTACCTTGTGTGTGGCGATCAACATAGACTTGGACGGTGCAAGCAGAACAGGACAGCTGAGGAGCTTCCTTGTCCTGTGGCTTAAGGCCCTGGCGGCGACATGAGCTTCCAGCTTGTCGATGAGGGCCTGGCGAAAAGCCGGGGTCTTACCCACACCCCAAAATCACAGACCCTAAACTATAATAATAATATATATATATAATAATAAACCATAAAACGCGAATCTTCAATCCTGAAGTCAAAGCCGTAAAAGCCAAGCCCGTGCATCGGCCCCTGCCCTTCGAGGCCCGGGGAGTTCGGGGTAGGAAGGCGCCTACTATAGGGGCCTTACATAACAGAACAGGTATTCGCTTTTTTGGAATGGGGGTGGTGGGTGGTTGTTGTTTTATGATTCTATTTGAAGTATACGGAGACTAACCGACTCCTATGTTAGCTCCCTTCATTCAGTCTTGCTGCGTTTTGGTCACTTCGGTCTTCTCTGAAGTCTTTGGTATAAAGCTCCGGGTCCATGTCGGAAGCCACGAGTTTTGCAGTTGAGAGATTAGGGTTTATGTAGGGTTGTACAGTCCCTAAATCCTAAACCCGAATACTACATTATACAACTGCTGGATGTGCTCGAATGTCAAAGCACTCTTCGAGAAAGCCACCACGGAAATGCCATCTCTAGACCCCAACATACGGCTCACTGAAAGAAACGGGAGTCCGCCTGCATCATACTGTAGCTAGCTTTATAAGACTTACAACTAGCGATGGCATTAAGGTCTGTATTGCAACTAGCACGCTTTACCGTTGATTCCTCCCACGTATTTGTGTGAAACAGCGGATCATCATTCTACCATCTCCGAGGTGCGATCCCGAAAAAAGATAGAGGGGCAAACTGCGTTCGGGACATTGGATGATGATGCTCGGGGATAGAACTCAAATCAAAACACGAGTCCCATGGGCATGATAACTGCTGCCGTTAAAGTAGCCCTGATAGAAACGAGTATCCCGTCTAACAACCTTTGTAATCGCCCTAACAATAGCCCTCATAATAACCGCAATGATCGCCCTTATCATCATGAGCCATTCTCATACTTATAACAGCCCATATAGAGCCTATTGGAGAACTTGTTGTATAGTAGCCTTATAGTAGCCCTGATAGTAGTAACCCTTCTAATGATTCTAATGGTTAGAGCCAGGTAAAGAAAGGCCTTCACCCTCCAGCGAGGCAGCGTCTCGCCCAGCAAGGCATTTCCACCTCATGGGCCGACCACTTGAGCAGTCACAGATGCGGTTTGATGTTTAGTGGAGCTAGGGATCAGGGTTTGGGGTTTCGGCCTTCACCCTGCTATTTTTAAACCTCATGCTGCTGCTCGGCTGGAAATGCAGTCTCCAACAGCGCAACCTGCTAGGATTGTGCGCCTGTCCCACTCGACCCTGAGAGACTAGCTTTTCTGCAAGAGGAAGACGCTGACGCCGCTGACCTCGTTGCCAAGGACGGGAAGGCATCCGAGGATTGTAATCGGGTGCTATCATAGCGTACCAAAACTGGATAACAACAACACTAAAGTACAACCATCGGCCACCATAATCAAGTACAAATGGCTATAATTGGAGGTCTCTGACCTTACAGAAGCGCAGCAAGTCAATAATGAAGCCTGCGCTGCTTTGCGACTCTGCGACACAGCCAAGGCTGCAGCGATCGATGCCATGCAGATAGACGCCACCACATCCTCACCCAAAATTACGAGCGTATGAGGCTGTATGGCATCATGACAAAGCAATCGCCGTCTGCTATGGTGTGAGCAAGCAGTCCATGCACTTCTGGAAACCTGACGCTCGACAGAGACAAGGAGCTGGTACACCGCTCTGAAGGTGGTAGGACAGGCCAAGGCCTGGAACGAGAAGTGGTTTCATGTTGGACAAGCACGTTTCGTGCTATCGTCACCTGCCACATGCACGCATGATCTCCGTTTCAGGCTTGCAAACATATCTTCTGTAGCTCCCCGCAAGCCGTCGGAAAATTGCCTATCTCCGTGAAGTTCGGTGGCTTTGGCTCATTTCGCTTGGTTTGCATTGCCGCATCGCCAAAACACCAAACCTCCGCTGCCACGCTCATGGTCCCACACGGGCTTTTGCTCCTTCAGAAAAAAAACGTGCAGCACGAGAGATTTCGATTCCAGAGGAAGCATCCCGAGCCCGACAGACCTGACACCACAGTGGGCATTGCGGCCAAGCGGCCAATGAGCCCCACTCCTGAAGAGAGGACACCGCTGAAGGCCTTGTTCGGGATGCCAGGGTCATCATTGTCATCACAAGGCATTTTGATAGGGACGCCTGCACCTTAATAACCAGCACCAACCCGTCATTATGACCATCCTCACACGTAGCCGTCCTGACATGGTCAGCTAGTGCCACATTGCCTACATGCAGACTGCAGGAAGGAAGGCATGCTCGCTGTCTTCAAAATCTACGAATGGTTTAGGGCTTGGGACGGTTTAGGGTTGTGTGGCTTGGGTTTTGCTTCTCGATGTCAATATCCAGCAAACTGTTACATCCTCGCCATGTTCCCGACACGCCGTAACAAAGGCTATGACCACGGATCATTGCGCGACAACAACATCATCATCACAAAATCACCGTCACCATCACCATCGTCATGACCATCGAACCAGCATCATCGTCATGATAACAATAAAAATTGTCATCAGCATCATCACCATCAACATCATCAACATCACCACCACCATACATCATCATCGTCATCATCGTCACCATTGTCATCATCATGAACATCTTCATCATCTTCGTCACCATCATCGGCACCATCATCATCAAATCACCATCATCATTACCATCACCATCATCATCGGCATCAGCACCAACATCATCATCATCATCATCCATCATCCAACATTATCAAAATCGGTATTCCAATCTGCAGTGGGATGCCTCACAGTAGTGCTATTGCGGGTGCAATGTTGACTCCTCTTCTACTACTGCCTCCTGCTGCCACTTTTGCACAAGTTCACCAAATCCTAAACCCAAAGCCTCTGTGAAGGTAGCCGTAGACATCACCTCAGTCGGCGCTTGGCCCTGGGGGCTGAGGTTTCGGATCCGTGGCAACGCTCGTCTGAGCTATTGAAAACATGCCAGCGTATGTATTACATATATATATATATGTGTATATGTATGTATGTATGCATGTATGTATATACAAACCTTAAACCCTAAACCGGAGGAATCATGCCGCAAGGCTTCCTCAACCGCGAGGGCTGAACAAGTGCCTGAACACGTGCCATACAGCCGCGAGAGGTTATTTACAACCATGCTTGAAAGGAAGGCCTAAACTAAAGAAGCCTGAAACCAAGAAGCATTAGGCTCAAACCTTTCAACATGAACATAGGACATATGCAGGAGATCCCTCTGCTCCAGAGTCTCGAAATGTGGATCGCGATGCTTGCGGCTTTTGGTGCTCCATATAATTCCTACAAACACACACATATATATATATATGTATACACATACCAATAGTTCATACTGCATGTCTACATGCATATATATGTACATACACATATACATACACATATACATCTACATATGTATATATACGAAGTTGGCTTGTCCTCGCCTCTGGATTTTTGCAACTTTGCTTGATTCCGGTATCGTGCCCCGCACTCTTGCCCGTGTCCTTGTCTGTTTGTCTTGTTGTGCTGTGTATTGCACGTGTCCTGGTCACTGGGCTGTTTCGAAGCTCCTTGTCTGTTTCGAGCCATCTCGGTAGTCCCAACCCATGGACCCATTATTCGGGTCATGTCAAATGGACTTGGGAGGCATTAATCCACCAGCTGAACTTGGAAGTAGGGTCCGTTTCCACTGGAGCAAATGCGGACGATCCCCACTTGGCTAATGGGTTGATGGGTTGTGGGTCGTACGCTGATGGCAGGTGTGCGTTTCGACACCTACCGCTTGTTTCGAAACGCACGTCTGTTTTGAAGGGTCAGTAGTCCTGTGCCAGATCTTCCGAGCAGTGGATATATGTGTGTATATATATATATATATATATATATATATACATATACATATCGGTAGTTCTCGAAATTAGGATCCCATTGGGGATCTTCTTATAAGGGTGCCATACTATTTCGGGGACCGAAAACAGGATCCCAATGTAGAAAACTAACCGTATCTATAGCCTCCTGGGCCCCCGGCATCCCGGCCTTCACGCAGATACTTGAAGACCTGAAGCAAGGAGGTTTAGGGTTTATAGGGCTTAGGGTTTATAGGCTTATAAGGTTTAGGGTTCAGGGCTTATAGGGTTTAGGGTTTAAGGTTTAGCAACACGACGGCGAACTACTTCGGATACTCCAACAGCCAGGTTCAATTAGCCTACAAGCGTGAATGGTCTTTAGGGGTTTGGGCTTCCCGTAGATCTGTACAGGCACTAGGGCTTATGTAGGTCTTTCTGTGAACCCTTTGATTCTTAATGGTTTAGGGGTTAGGGTTTATATACGCGGCGGCTTAGGGTCGGTGTGCTTACGGTTTCTCCTTGGCTTTGCTAGAGACTTTACAAGCCTGGTCGTCCGAAGGTACAAAAGGAAGGAAGGTGCATATACACTCGCATGTTAGCAGGATACTGAGTGGCGCGCCCTGCGTACAGTCGCGATGGTTCCCATGTCATCTGACTTCCTGGAACGTGCGGCAACTGGTGGCTTCGTGACACACCCGAACATAACAAGGCCGGACCCTAATTCCGTAACCCGTAAGCCCCAAACCCGCAATATAGGGGCCTTAATAATTAGAATAATAATTGGAATAGGGTTTTGGGGCCCATATTACTGTAATTATAATAAGGAACCCCTCCATATACTGTAGGTAATTATTTAGGACCCTAAACTAACACCCTCACAGCACAAGCAAGCCAAGTGCCTGGGCTCCGAGGCGATCAAGGCGCCGACCTTCTCTCGGTGTGCCTGAGAGAGGATCTCAGTGTACCTGTGGAGAGCCAAAGCATGCAACATGTACAATCATATCCTACTAACCTACTATATACCATGATATGTATGTATGTATATATATATATATATGTATACGACCATGCAGTATAAGATATCAGAAACTCTGATGCCACCAAACCCAAGTCGGAAATTCGAAGGAACAACGTGACTAAATTGAAGACCATATTAAGTAACACAGCAACACTTCTCCGACCGGACATCCTTGAGTCTTGCATGCCACCGTTTAAAAGCAAACGGTCCGATTGCTTCGCTGGGATAGATCTGGACTGATGCCGGTGTTTGAGTACGTACGTACTGGCTCGGATTTCCATGTTTAAATAGGTTTCCGGCTTAGGGCTTAGGGTGTACATGGCTGCCAGGGCAATCACGGCTTCGGCTCTGTCGAGGGCCGCAAATTGAGAGTTCAATCAAAAGGGCAACAGAAAGAGGGAGAGAGGGAGAGAGAGAGAGAGAGCGGGAGAACAAGACTACATGCAAGGTATACGTATTACATAACATATATATGTACATATACTGTAGTGCATCTTTTCGAAAACTTTACCAGGAGCTTGCAGTTGTTTTAATTCATAAAGAGTTCAATCAAACAATTACACAAATAGTTATCATTATTCGAAAACATATACATATATGAAAACATGCAGGACGTATACACACGTGTGTGTATGCGTGTCAGAACAGATATGTATGCAGCATGTGTGTATGCATGCATGTATGTACGTACGTGGGCATACATTTTTATAGTACACATGCATACATACATACGTACATACATACATTCGTACACGATGAGACAGAGACATGCATACATGCACATACACATACACATACACATGCACATGCACATGCACATAGACACATACACATACGTATACAGACATGTGTGTGTGCATATGTGTATATATATATATATATAGATATCCTGCCGCACAAGACTCTGGGCATCTCTGTCCGGGGCACGCTGCTCGCACAGCAGCACCTTTGGCCAGTATTGAGCGGCTCAAGGTTGCCAGTATATTACAGCATCGTAGTCTAGGTCTGGTGGATGTGAACACATTTTCTTTGTTGTAGGATCTGCTAGAAGTGGGGGCTTGGGGCCTAGCTTCGGCAAACGCGGACCTGTTCAATACTCGAGCATGCTTGTTTTCGTCCCGAGCTGATTCAGCAGACAATGTGTGCCGCCGCTCCTTTTCAAAACATTGCATTCAAAGCTGAACTCGGTACGACACCCGTCCTACAAATGCTGTTGGCAATGAACTTGCCGATAAACTACCCTAAACCCTGAACCCTACACTCTTCGGTACAGCCTTCAAATCGATGACGACAGAGTTCCGGAAAGCTCGGAACCCTACTCGCAACTCTAGGCTACCTCAACCCTGAACCAAAAACCCAAAACACCTGAAGTACCAGAACCCTAAACCCCTAAAAGAAAACCGTACCCCCCCCCCAATGCCTAAAAAAACGACACCTCAAAACACCTAAACTCCTAAAACCTAAACCTCCAACCCCCAAAACCCTAAACCCTTAAACCCCAATTTCCTCAACGCCGAACCACTTAAACCCGAAATCCTGAATCCGCTGTACCTGAAACACCGACATCCTCAGCGGCGGCAAGCCTTCCATGACGGCGCTAAACACGAAAACAGCGGCTGGCCTCACTGTTCAAGGGGTTTTAGGCGAGGGTTTAGGGTCCTCAGTCCACGGACATCAGCCAACAATCAGAAGAGTACGTACTGGTGGCATGGACAATAGTAGGACTTTGTGCCATGACAGGGCTGGAAGAGCTTTGCGTTGTATGCTTCCAAATATGTATGAGCAATTAAACAATGACAAATAGCTGCAACTGGACCTTGAAATAGAAGCATACATACATACATACGTTACAGGCATACATACATACATACAGTTACATACATACATACATACATACATTATTACAAGCGTGTATGTATGTGTTCATATTTATCGTGTATGTATGTGTTCATATTTATCGTGTATGTATGTGTTCATATTTATCGTGTATGTATGTGTTCATATTTATCGTGTATGTATGTGTTCATATTTATTGCGTGTATGTATGTGTTCATATTTATAGCCGCTTTTCTCGAGCACTAGCCGATGCGGCGTGGTAGAAATGTTGCAAGAGTGCGTAGTTGGGGTCCACATATGACTTCGCCCTGCAGTACACATCGATCAGGACTCGTATGGATT